>JBBMOC010000063.1:890861-1158019 GCA_037975185.1 Centropyge bicolor | reverse complement strand
GAGGACCTTCATGGACATCCTCCTGCTGATGTAAGTGATGGCGAGGCTGATGATGAGGTCACGGATGACAGTGATGACTGGTCCTCTGACAGAATCAGTGATGATTCTGGCTATGGCAGCATGTCACCTGAGGAAGAGGTTGTGTGGGATGAGGCTCAGGTGGCTGCTGGACTTGATAGCGAGGAGGACGACGACTTTGTCCCTGATTGGGGGCCTCTACATTTATGACATGTAAATAAAGCAATGGGCTTGAGGCTGAGTTCCACAGACAGGGTAGGCAGAGGTAAAGTATTGAGAGAAATGCATTGTTGGTCTTTTCATGGTATCTGTGACAATAACAAGAATATAACACCAGCCTTAAGCATTTAGCCACTTCAGATGTCTTTATCTGGCTCTATGAGTTTTTCAGCATATAAAATCAGAGCACTATAATCTTACAGTGTTGTTTTATTGTACTGGACCACTAAGGTTATAAAGGTTTTAGAAAGTAGGCTGCAGGCTGACTTCAGTACCATCGTATGATCTCCGGGCCACACTAGTGCAGCAGTGTTAACATATGGCTGCTGTCTTTTCCTTTCTGAATGGCATATTTGCTCATTCTGAAGTCTTTGAGCTACACAGTCTAGAATGATCAGATTTATTAATTAAAAACAAATATGACTCATTTACTTTCATTAAGATACAACTTTTATTTTTTTAAATTTTAAATAGTAAAGCTAAAGAGGCAACAACAGGTTAGTACAGTAAAAAAAACATAACAGAGAAGTTTTAGCACACAGAAATAAAAATCAATTTAAAAGTTTGCAGACATCTTGGTGACATCACGTTTCACATCCACAACGTGCATATCAATTCTTCTGTGCAGCTCGTCCATGGAGGTTGACAGGGTGTCATACAGAGCCTGGACAGGGAAGACAAACACGTTAGTCTCAAACAGTAACACATGGGAGCAGTGAGGCAGACATGCAGGAGGTGGAAGCTCCCTGTCCTGGGCGTACCTGAGCTTTCGCTGTCTCCTGGCTGCACACCTCTCTCAGGCTCTTGATCTTGGCCTTCAGCTGCTGCGTCTCTCTGGAGATCTCTTGGATTTTTTCAGCCATCTCCTCACGCTTCTGATGGATTTGGTTACACTGCCTGTAAAAGAATTCAAATTTGGTTGGCTCCTGATCAGATTTACAGCTATGTAAATTCTACGACGATGTAGATATCACCGGTAGTGAATCATGTTGTATATACAGAATATATTATGGTATTAAATACCCCAACACGTCTTGAACATGCTGCTCCTTCGTCTCTCTCTTCTTCTGCCTGCGGATGTTCTGCTTGGACTCTTTGTCCAGCTTCATGCCCAGTGCTCGCTTCAGCTGACCTTCCTCGACGTACAGGTTCTTCAGCTCCTTCTGCTTCTTCTCATACTGAGCTGTCAGCTCCTGGTGCTACACACAGAAAAGTGATATGCTAATGTAAAATCGCACAATGCTGAGCTGTAAAGAAAGGATTCTAATGTTTCTAGAGATTTACCACTGTGTACTGCTGGGAGAATGCTAATTCTGGAGCACTCCTTCATTCATTGACATCCATCAACTTCACTTACAGGAAATAAAATCACTTTAATTTTGGTGTCTGTGTACTTGTGTACTGTGTACAACTTTGTGAATGTGCATGTGAGCCCTCTAACACACTAATAGGAGCACTTGTGTCTACTTCCTATTTCAGTGTGTGCTGATATGGTGTGAGAACACTTCGCTTGGCAATTAATAAAGCCAATAAATTGGCCTAGCCAAAACATTGGACAATATTGGCTTGGCTTATCGATACATGGGTATCACTGTATGTGACGGCTGACAACTCACAAGAAAATCAGTACTGAAATGCCTAAGATAATTTTGAGGCCATTACATTTTGCCCATTTTGTCCTGCTTAGTACATATGTTGGTCAGGATTCTTCAAAGAAAAAGAAAACAAGAGGTTCTTGTCACAAAAGTTTGAGTAATGGTTGATATAGGACGGTCTTTTACTGCTCCATACCACAAAATGACCATAATGTATCTGCTGGGATACTGATCAGTGTTAATTGCACTTGGGCTCCGTTCATACCTCCTCCTGCCGCTGCTTGCTGTTGTTCATGCTGCTCTCCAGGTCCTGCAGCAGGTTGTACATCTGCTGGATGTCAGCCTCAGTGTGAGTCACACTCTGCACCATGTTCTGCAGCTCCACCACACGCTCATCTGTCTCTTCCTGAAATCATCAAAAAAAATTATCATCCAGATGAATGACAATTACTGCTCACATATATCAGTCTGACCTCAATTCAAATCAGCAGCTTTTGGAATTGACCCTGTTTGCTTTTCTACTCACGATAGAGTTCTTGATTTTCTTGACGTCCTCCCTCATCTTCTCCATCTGACTCTTCAGCTCCTCTGGAGAGTCCACAATCTGAGACTTGAGTTTACTGATGTCTTCCATCTGGTTGCTGACATCCAACTTCAGCTGGGCCTGATGCACACATCCAAACAGCATACACATCTTTTCAATGAAAGGCTTGGACTCTTACTGTCTGTTACTTCGACTGATATTTCTGGGGACATTTGGGATATTAGACTTGTTCACAGACGTATCAGGTTGATATCAAATACTGACACCACAGTCACATACCAGTTTCTGAGTCTTCTCTGCAATGTTGGTTTTCCACTCCGCAATGCTTTGTTTTTTAACATTCTGAAAGGACATACATTAATGTTATTTGAGAGCACATGCAACAACAGGGTTTATTACTTGTGTCATCAAGTTTCATCACCACCTACCACTTCCTGGGATACATGTGCGGTGGTGGTGTGCAGCTCAGAGAGAGCAGCTGCCAGCTCGTCGGCCTCAGCCTGCTGCTCCGGTGGGATGGTCCTGAACGAGCACAAGAAACGTCAACAAGTGTGCAAAGTGCTACTTTTGTGTTAGAGTCACTGGAGAGGACATGCATCTTATTGCTTGTTTTCAAAAGATCATAAAATAGGCCATATTTCAATTATATTGACTTACTAAAAAATAGCATTATCACTTAGTGTGTCAGGTATTCAACTAGACAATGATTGTTTAGTTTATAAAATGTTAGAAAATAGTATGTAATGTCCATAAAACACTCCCATAGCCAGCTAAACATAACATTAAAGAGGCAGAACGCTGCAATATATACCCAACAACCAGAACAAGAACACATATTTAATCAAACATTTACGTCAGCATCTCAATCTTCTTCTGTGCCTCTAAATTGCCTTTGGTGTAAGCCTGCAGCCGGTCCACATCTGCCCTCTGACAACAGAGAGAGCAATGGTCAAAAGATCTGCAACACCACTGAAACCTTTTTTAATGCCCTTATCAAGACGGAAGCTGGCCAATGTCAAACAAACAAACAAAAAAACTATCAATATTTACACAAAACTTCCTTGAATAACTTCCTTGAATAATAATAATAAGTGGATCGTGTAGAGGTTCTGTCATTCTTGAGCACATGTTCAGGATGCAGAGGTCTTACAACATATGATCATAACATACAAATTTGGCCTGCTTCTCCAAGATCACGTCCATCCTCTGCTTCCTGAAGTGAAAAAAGTTCATGATGCCGCTTAGAATAGTCAGAGTCCTCTGTTTTTCTGAAAAGGAAAAACAAGACCATTCAGAGGAATATGTGACACTGTTTCAGAAAAAAACACTAGGCAGATGAAAAATATTTACTTACTCGGACCTAGAAGATCATTCAGTGAAAAATCGTACACCAAACACATAGGCAGAAACTGCCGCCTGAAAAAAATCAATCACACACAGTGCTGTTAAAAATAAACATCTTAGATAAAAATAACGTTGAGACCCAATTTCTGAGCTGTAGCCTTTCAAGCACAGAACTAAGAAGAACAGAAACAGCCATGTGCTCTGCTTATTTCAGTCTGTTTGGTTTGCTTCCATATAAATAAACATATCCAGAAACTTGTTAACAAAAAAAAACTCACATGCGTATGTAGACGCTCATGATAGCAGTGGCCCCCTCTTGATATGCTGGATATTGAATGTTTTCCAGCAGTGGAACCTGTGGGGAAACAAAAAGGAAAGCTCTTAAGCTCCTATAGAAGAAAAAATAACAACGAGGCACATTGTTTGTCATATAAACAGGTGCTATAAGTGACATTATAATGCAAAACAAATGAAAAACACTGAGCAGTCTCATTGTTCTCATGAACACATGAGACTGCATTGTTCTCATGAACACATGAGACTGCTCAGTGTAAATTAAACCTATAGTGAATCAAGAGTTCCTTCATGAACTGGTATGCAGACTTGGATGCGAACAGGTTAATGTTACCTGTCAAACACAGTACTTACCATGGAGTGACACTCGGGTCTGAAACGATACAGGAGATGCAACACTCTCATGTACAACGTCTGGACTGCTTCTGGCTGTAACAGAGAATGAGTGAGGGATGTTTATGATCTGTAGTTTTTCTGACTATAGAGGACTGATGGCTGAAACTCAAGCAGCATCTCCAGGGGCATTATCTTCTGTCTCATTTGGATGTTCCCACACAAATCCCAAGGTGTGTAAATTGACATGTCTTAATATAATATAATATAATATAATATAATATAATGTTTTGGGTCTGTAAAACAAGCAGCTGTTTGACTAATCAATTAATTGACTAATCATTGCTGTTGGATTCGAGTTAGTCAAATCAAATTGGAAAGCTTCAAACTTCTTCATACAAACTTTCTCCTTCTGTTTCCCAGACAGTGTTTTCCTTGCTCAGCTGTAGCAGAGGATTTACAGTATACAACATATCAGACTTCCAATGTATATGTGGTCATGTGATTATTGTATTACATCATAAAATGCCGACCTTGTATACAAAGTGCAAAACATAAAATCAGACAGTTCATATATCATGCCCACATATATGCATAACTGCTTATTGCTAAACACAGAGGGCAGTGAATAAATGCATCCTGTGCATATTAGAACAGCATTGTCCAGGTAAGTATCCTTATTAATGACTTCACCACGACTGCAATGAATTCCTTTTGTTTACTGTCGCTGTTCCTGTCGTGTACTAATTTACTATTTATTATCACTGCTGTAACAAGGGATGGATTCTTTGCCTTTCTATGTATAATATCTTTAAAGAAAGGACCACTGCAAATTGAATTATTCACTTTGACAGTTTGACAGCATCCTAAAAGGTAACGGCCGTGTTATTTACAATGCCAAAAAAATGTAATGATGAACACGTGGCTACAATGGTGTGATGCTCTGATAAACCTGACAGACGAAGCATTACTTTATTTGACACATAAATATTGCAATAAACCCAACATTAGTATTACACGGAGTGTGCATATTGAGACCGTAAAAAATACCGCAAAACAGTCGAGAAAAACTGTAAACATATCCTTTAGCTAGTCCTGTTTACTGATATTAAAAAAATATCAAATCTTGTCATTCGGTAAGTAACGTTAAATCGTCGCATTTTTGACTGCAGTTTGGCAGGGTTGGCGTCACTCCATATCATATGAATCGTGTCTGGAAATAACTCCTCAGTTCTCTTAACATGAGTCATAATTTAACTCCCAAGTCAATTTATGTATTTTTGTTACTTTCTGACAAGCCGTTCAAATGTAATCATCATGTATAACGGCATAATATATGTTATATGATGGAATAGTTAGCTGTTGTCCGCAGTCATGAGCCTGAGTGAACAGACTGTACCTTCGGAGCAGGAGTCAGATCGCTCTTGGTGAAATGTTTTGCCTCTTGACCAGTGAGAACTTCTGTTCGGTAGAAGTTCACAATCGCATCCGCAGTGTACACCGGGAAGGTGTTTTCAGACATCGTCGCAATTTTAAAGGCGACTGAAAACAGACAAAACACAGAAAGCACTTCAACTTTAACGACGATACAAAATTGGCGCCTTAAAACCACTTCCTTGTTGATTTCTCGACGGCGTATCTGATTGGTCGTTTTGTCCTTCTTCTTTTCTCAGAGAGATGATACATTACTCACGTGCGCCCTCTACCGCACCAACTATGTAAACGTCTACAAGGTATATTTAATTCCTGCTATAGGGTCGGTTCTCTTAAATGATCATATAGTTAAGAATGTGAGTCGAGTTGAATTTTCAAGGAACGTTTGATCAAAGAATGATTGGTTCAAATTAAAACCTAGTACACACTCCGAAGCAGCAGGGGGCGCAAATGTGACACTGGGAGTAAATATGCACGTGACACAACACGGAACTCAGTGTTGTGTCTCTGGATGCTGGATGTCAGTGAGCAGAACTTGGTTTTATTTACAGTCAGAGTTTGTTGTGTGGAATGATTGTGGACGGAGTTGCGGAGCTGGTCATTTATACGTCTCCAGGGTTCGGGATTTGAGCCGTAATGGCGGCGAACTGGGCCGAGAGGATCTCCGCTTTCTCCCTCAGTCCGTCTCGCTTCCTCTACGCGACAACAGCTGAGGCTTTCCTGGCAGAGCTGCTCCGAGAGCTCCGGGACGACAGAGCCGCTTACAGTGTCAAGGTAAGAAAAGACACACATAAAAACCTGTATAATGAAATGTAGAGTGAATGAAACCCCAGTGCCTCTGCCATGCTTTATAAATCTGCTACGATGCTCGCTGACCTGCAAATACACCCTGTTCCTTGTACTCATTATTCAAATGAGAGACTGTTGCGGGTTTTTGTGACACATTGTTTTTCCTGTGTACGCCTGTCGACACTTAATTGCCAGATTTTTAACGGAAGTTTGGCATGTTGCTCAAAACAATCACAAAGATTTGATGATAAGAGCTGAAACGATTCGATCACTTTGATCGATTAATCGGTCAACACGAAATAAACCTCTCTAGTTCCAGCTTCTCTAATATAAATATTAAAAGGTTTTCTTGGTCTTGTTCATGAACGGAATCTCTTTGGGGTTAGACTTTCGGACCAAATAAACAATTTGAGGATGTCGCATGGGCTCTGGGAAATTGAGAGGGGGGTTTCTAACTATTTTCTAAAATGATTTCTATAAATTGAGTCAATGACAGAAGTAAAACATATGAACACACTCCTAAATCATTCAACAAAGAGGCTGCATTCACTATTGTTTTCTTTGTATTTTTCACTGTGTGTGTAATTACTTAAGTATTAATTTAGTACTTGTGAACACTGATGGGTTCATGTTTCTTAGGTCCTCCTGCTGTCCCCACTGTGCGAGCACCCGATCCTGCTGTGTCCCTCAGACTCAGTGGGCGAGGAGACGGCCCTGGAGCTCATGTCAGTGTTCGACCAGTGTCCTCCCAAGTCTGTCCAGTTTCGTTGCCACCTCCTCCTGGCCCTGACCTCGGTACTAGTCTGCACTTCCTGCGTGAGCAGCCGTTCGCGTGCATCACAAGACTTCCTGGACCTGCTCCTCCAGATTGCCCAGGACACCAGTGACCTCCACGGTGATGGTGCGCTCCGCTCTTTACGGGCCACAGCTTGTGACTGTCTACGGGAGCTGGAGGCCTGCTCCCCAGGTCTCCTCTCCCAGCGCCTCGAGCTCTTAGGTGGGCTCCGGCAGCGAGAAGCCTCCCGGCTTCACCAGGCCTATGCAGGACTTCATACGCTGGTGTTAAGAAATGCTGTGTATCAGCTCACCCAGGAAACTGGAGCTGGTGCTGAGCATCTCAAGGCTCTTCTGGGAGGAAATACATCAGTTGCATGGGAAGCAGAGCAGGAGTCCATGAATAGCAAAGACTCAGCTATAATGTCCTCTCTTATCCTGGGACCCATGGGTACAGTGCCAACCCTCCAGACTGGGCCTGATTGTAAGGAGCTGCGTTCAGTCCTGTCCTCCCTCCTGGAGGAGTCCTACCTGCTCACTCCTCTGTGTCAGGCTACACTGCTGCATAGACTGACAGAGGTGGTTGCCATGATGCCTGGTGTCCCTCCAGCCATATTCAGAGCTCAGCTGCTGCGACTGCTGGGCACAAGCCAGGTTTGTATCTGATTGAATGAAGCAGAATCAGGAAGTAAAAAGTACAGCATCAGGTTTCTCTGACATGTTGTACTTCCTGTTGACAAATAGTTTTTCTGTTTATGATAGTTGTTTCACCCCAGTTGATAAAAATGTTTCTCACTTTTTTCTATTCCGCATCCAGCCTACTACAATTGATGTGAATGGAAGTTAGTAAGTGGTGTTCAAAGCAGTGAAAAATTACATTTTAAGACATTTGTTTTCAAACTGTTTCACCCATTCTTCCAGATCATCCATAGTTTACACTGTCATCAGTTCTGATTGTTTCTTCAGTAGAAAGTAGCTCCACTGAAAAGTGTCCACAGTGAAGTCTGTATATTAGATATATGTTGAATACTGTGAGCCCCAGAGATGGATATCTCAAAATCAGGGCACATAAAACTAATAAATGCAACATGTGAATTTTCCCACTGTGGGACGAGGTTTATCTTATCTGATCTTATCTTGTATTTAAAACTGATTCCCTGATGTACTAACCTTTGTGGCTTCCTCACAATAAAAGCTACCATGTGGTTTGGCAGTTGAACATATCACAATGTGAAGCAAATACAGTAGGATATGTTGGGTTTGCATTAGCAGTAACACAGCTCCAATATAACTTTAGCCTTCAGCAGGGTGGGTTCTGTCAATGAGATAAAATTCTGAACAGTGATGCAGGAAAAATGTACATGTATGTTTTTGTTCCTGTGAATCTTAGTTTGCACACTGTTGGAACTCTGCCAGTAAAAGTAAATACTGCTATATAGAGAGGTTATTACAGAATCTAAATACCTCTCTGTGCTGCTCCCACCAGGTTTGCCTCCTTCACACCACTCTGTTGATGAAGTGTGCATTCACAGACAGCCTCTTCAGCTCAGAGGACGAAGCTTTCATCCTGAAGCGGCTGGTCGTGCTCTCCCAGCATCCACTGCTGAGTACCCCAGAGAAGCTTTTCTACATGGACTGCATCCTGCACTTCCCTGAGAACCGGCCAATCAGCTGCAGCGATGGTGACGAGACCCTCCCCGTGCTGCTGACTCCGCAGTTAGCCTCAGCGCTAGTGCCCACTGTGTTCAACGACGGTGACACCATGCTGGCCCGCCTCAACCTGCTGTCTCTGGTCTACCTGGAGGAGGGTGACGAGGGGGAGGGAGAGGAGGGGAGGGGGCTGGCCTACCTGTATGAACACCTCACCTCACTGTTACACATTGTAGAAAATGGAGGCAGCCGGGAGCTTGTAGTTACCTTCTTCAGAGCTGCCTTCCTCTTCCTTTTCTATTTCTGTCATGTGGAGCGCTATTCGCACAGGCTGACAGAGAACCTGTGTAAGCTCTACCTCCGTCACACCCACCTGGCTCCACATCTCATCAATCTGGCCAACCAGACCCAGAAAAAGCTCACTGAGTCCAGTTGGGCTGTGGGGCTCCTGAAGGCCCTCCAGGGAGTCATCACTGAGGCCCTGTTTGCCCAGATGACCTTACAAGACCTCAGCTGGCACCTCAAGATGCTGGCTCGAGTGGCGGAGGAAGGAGAGATCCCCCAGCACAGCACCCTCAGCTTCCTGTCCAGTGTCATTACGCCGTCTTCCTCCTCTCTGTGTGTGAGCGGAGACTGGCGTCTGGGGAACGGCCTGCTGGGGGTCTGCCGCCGCCTCCTTGTCCACCCTAGCCTGGACTCACTGCTTATTCCTCTGGCTGACATCCTGCAGCATCTCACCTGCCACTACAGAGACACAGACATCCAGGACCACGCACGTCTCTACTACACGCTCCTGACCACGCTGTCCCGGGAGAAGCTGGCTGGAGTGTTGGCGCAGGGTTTTACTGAGGGCGGGCAGCAGGTCAAGCAGCGATCGCTGTCCTGCATCATGGCTGAGGGCGAAGGGCTCACAAGTGTGCTAACCATTCACCAGACAGAGAAAGCAGTATTCAGGCTGATGGAGGCCCATTCTGAGCCACGAGACAAATCACAAGCTGATGAAGAAAGTGAACCAAACCAGAATGAGAGCGAGAGCTGCCCAGGAGAGGTGAGCGCAGCACTGGAAGCCTACAGAGCTCAGTTTGATGACCCTAGCTTTGCCTCCGAAATCACCCTAAACTACCAGCTGACTCACATTGAAGCTGACGACTCCCGCTTTGATCAGCTCTTCAGCATTCGTCTCCACTTCACCCTCGCAGACAACAACTATGAAGAACTGAGTGACATCAGTGTCCCGTGTCTGTTCAGAGAGAGGCCGTCACCCGAGGTGAGGCTAAGACTGAAGCCCAGGCGGCCCTACCCCACCACCCTCCATGCCAGTGCGATCTTCACCGCCCAGGACGGGCTAACATGGCTCACCGTCCTGCCAGATATCCATGTGGCTTTCCAGCAGGCCTTCCTGTCTCCACCTGTTCCCCCAGCCTGGGGACAAGGTGGCAAACTGAGCTTGTTTGAAGGGTTATGGGATGAAATGAGCTCTGAGAGTGGAGAAAAGGACACAACAGACTGTGCCACCAGCCTGTTCTGCTGCCAGCTGAAGGAGGCTGCTCTGATCACCTTGGTGGAGAAACACTTCCTCCCCTACCTTATATCAGATCTGTCTGATGAAGTGGAATTCAAAGTGCTTTTCTTCCTCCCGCCACAGTCTCACGTGCTGCTGAAGATCAGGTCAGAGGAAGATGCAGTGCATTTTAATATTGCCACAGATAACTGGCAGCTTCTGCCTCACATAAGTTCTTATCTACTGACAATCACATCCTCACAGGAACACACTCACAGTTGACTGTGGTACAACTTACCGCCTTGTTTTTAATTTTAAAGAAAAGCTGATTTTTAAAAAGAAAAATTGTCAGCACTTTCATGATTCAGTTGTACTTAAAATGTTATTGCTGAAGACAGTTGATTTAAAATAAAGTTACTGCACTTTAGTTTTCTTGACCTGAAAATAAACAAATGTGTCAAATTAAGAGTTTCGTAATTTATTTACCAAATACAGTCCAAACAATTCACAACTTGTTGGTTACAGTCTATAAATGAAAAATAAAATACACAATTTACTTCATGGATCTCAATGATAAATACCTCAACTAAAGTTGTATTTCCCTGCTATATCAATGGCTTTACACCAATGGTCAAAACTGTAGGACACACTTAAGGTACCCAGCTAAATTTCTGACGAAAAATGGTGAACAAATTAAAAAAAAAAAAAAAGAACTTTGCAGAAAATGCTTTTATCATATTTGAGCCTCCAAGATGCACACAATGGCTTTTGGTGAGAAACACTGAATAACTTTTTGTTTGTTTAACTCCATAGGGTAGCTTTAAGTTGCAGCTGCTGATGAATGTTAATAAGATGACCAAGTAACTGTGGGTGGAACAGGATTGATAAATAAGAAAACATTTTAAAACATTATTTGGTAAAATGTCCATGCACAGCCTTACCAGAGTAGCTCAACTGATATTTTTCACAGTTAGAAAAGCATCCCTAAGGTTGCAACTGTGTACATCCAATATCAGCAAGTGGTGTGTATACAAACAAAAAGTTGTAATAATGCTTTATGCACTTCTGTCAGTGTATAATTTTCAAGACACCGTATGATGATGCTTTGATATCAGAGATTCTAATCCATATATGGATTTTGTCAGTTCAAATCGATGTCCATTAAGACTATAGATAGCATCCCCCTGGTCTCCTTTTGAAATTCCAGTCTTTTATTCTGTGAATCTCAGCAGTGCTCTAATCAGTGAGGCCTTTGAAGTTGGGTCCAGAGTAAGATGGTAAGGCAGTCTTCTGGGTCAGAATTTTGTCCATGATGGCAATCTCAGAGTCTCTCTTCTCCACCTCGTCTATGGGGGTCCACGACATGTCGTGTTGAAGTTTGAATGCACCGACAAAAGAGTGAGGGCAACTTGGACCCCATTCCTTCAGGACAAAGAGCATACGCTATGGTGAGTTGTGCAGCACTTAGAAGTATTGCATCAGATATGTGAATCTATTAATTCTTTTCTGGTACATTACAATACAAATAGAATTATTATTATTATTATTATTATTATTATTATTATTATTATTATTATTATTAAGCTCTCTGTCTTGATTTCAACTGTCAGAATTCCCTGACATTCCATAAATTCCTTGACCACTAGAAACCCTGTCAGTATCTGCAAAACAAGTGTAACAACAACAACAACCAGTCAAATACAATTGAAACCACCTGTGTTTTGGCCCCAGACTCACTATCAGCTCTCCTCATGGTTACATGAACTTTGAACACCAACCTGCTCCAACTCTCAACATAACACATTAATGCTTGCAGGTGTCTGGTTAGGCAGTCACGTGTTAGCGTGCGTCCCTGATGGGACGTTATGTAACAGGTTGTGCGCTGACATTGTGGAACTCTTCGTGTCCACACAGGGTGACATAACACTAAAGGTAGCTGAACAATTTGATATCAGTGTCTATCGATATAATGCTTACCCTAGGAGAGATGATGGAAAAGTATTTCTGTCCAGATGGCCGCTCGTAGAGGTAATACATGTTGCCTGGTTTTTTCACAATGTTACAGGCAGCATGGTGCAGGTCAGCATCTCTTTTAGCTTCCTCTAAAACCTAGAAACATAGAAGAAAAATATGTGTACTAAACTGAAGCATATTTTCTTTTTCATTATGTGACATACAAACATCAACATTACTTGTTTCTTACTTTTTACTACTCTCATTTTCAAATAGGCAGTAATGTCAGAATGCACCTAAACTAGTCAAATCTGAACATTACCCAATGAGATTTTGCTTGCATTAAGATCACACATGTATGACCATTTTGGGATCTTGTCTTGTTTAAAAGAAATATCTGTTTGAGATATCTGTGTATTACGAGCAGATTTATTACAACAGCCCATTCTGTGTGTATTGGTGCTTTTGCTGATGAACTAGTACCTTACCTTTCTCGCCTGTTCCTGAAGGTATCTGATCTGGTCAGCAATGACTGTCAGTTTGCTGCAAGCATTGGCTTTAATGAAATCTTCTCCCTAAAAACAAAGTAAAAATGCTTTTAGAACTGCCGCTGTGTATAACTTGACAATTTGAATATGAAGTTTAATCTCAGTACCTTCTGTACTTGTGCTGCCAGGGCCACCAGGTCCATGGGGTCTCCCACTCTGTTGGTCTGGTAGGAACTGACCAATTCCAGCCCGCTGGGGGCGCTGCTGCTCTCAACTAGAGTCACTGCACAAAACACACAGGTAGAGTTACGTCACAATTTTAACATACATGTCTTAATCATGTCTTAATAATGCTACTACTACATTCGTGCCAGTGCTGTAACTGCTATTACTACTACTACTGTTATTACTATTGTTACTATCACTGTTAGTGTAACTACTGTACGACCACAGCAGCTACTACGATTATCGCCTACGAACAAATAATCACTCATATACAACATAGTTATGTAATGTCTCTAATAATATACTTAGTGACACTAAACTCCTCAATAGAGTGATTATAACTTAACACTATCTCCTCCTTGAGTTTGTACACTATTTCAGCAACCATGTAGAATACAAGAGGACAAAAACTTAAATGCACATATAGTTCAGCAATTGCTCAGATATATCTCATTCTATTATGCAGTTATAATTAAATTCTGCAAACAGATGTGGTGTTGGCTTACAGTGAACAGCTGTAGTCGTTCAACCACAGCTGCACCGGTTAATGTGACACTAAGGTTTGTCCTACTCTGGGCAAAAATGCAGCTGATTTAAGACAAATATATCCACATTAACATTGACAGTATTCTTTGTAAGATGACGCAAAAGGCTCGGGACGGTGGAAAGATCCGACATGAGGTTTCCAGGGAGTCAGTCGGTAAGTTTTCAGTTACCTGTAGTGGTTCTGTCGGGCTGACTGGGGAGGCTCACCGTCCTGTCCATCTTCTCTTCTGTCTGTCTTTATCTACAAACCTCTCTTTCGGCTGATTATGTCAAATATATTCTCTCTGTCTACCTGCTCGTTTCGTAACCAGCTGATAATTGACCAAAAATACCGGAGGCTTCATGGGGTCCTTAATCTCCGCCCCATTTTGCCTATTATGGCAGCCCAGATTTGTGCCTGTGTAAAATACGTAAAATAGCTACAAAGGCGCTTATTTATTACAAAAAATGTGTATCTTCAACATATGAATTTGATCTTAATTGACATAGATTTCAATATTCTTATTGTATATTCAATATTCATTCTCAGTGTTACTTTGATTAATTTAAGGCAGATTTCAAACAGCCCTGCCTCGCCAGAGAGCACCTAAACAAGACATGTCACTGCAGGGAAACCAAACAAGCAGAAGTTGGGATGTCCCAAGTACAGTCTATGGTCCCAACATTGAAACATGGCTTTTTTTTTTTTTTTTTTTTTTAAACAAAAACAGCTTCGCATCCTGTATAACAAAGTATGGGATTTATTAGATCTAAGACAGAAGTCATGTTCTTGAATTGTGTGCCATTTCGTTTTAGATGGTTTCCCCCATGATCCATTGCGCGCGCACTTACACAACTTTTTTTTTTGGAGAAATGTGATGGTAGTTAGCCATAGAGCTTTTTTTCTATACGCTTGTCTTTTTCATATGTGAATGAGAAAAGTGAGGGTGTTTATCATACTCCTCCAGTGATCACAGTGATCTTATGAAGTCTCACTGAATGGTTTGGAGAAGTATGAAAATAATCTGACAAATCTCTTTTTTTTCATTTGTACATGAAAAAAAATGAAAAGTGAAGTGGTTTAGGTGCGTATCTAACTTCTGACTTGGCTACCAATAGGCGAATTTTCTTATGCTCCGTAATTATAAACATTTAATTATAACAAGATAAGTATGTAATATGTATTTACAATAAGATAGGTTTCTTGTTACAATAATCAGGCTAAGTTGATAAATTGCAATACTGAGGAAAAAACACAACATGGGACTATATGGTTCATGTGTATATGTGTCATATTGTTAGTTCAGTTATATCTGTTTTACAGTTATGTCTGTGTGCACCTGAAAGCCATGGGTGTAGACTGAATTTAGACAGGTAACACAGGCCATCACTTGGTTTCTAGATGAAATCCAGTGTTGGTTTGTTTGTTCTGCTTTCAGTTTGAATCTGATATGTGAGGGTTATAAGCACATGTGAGAGCACATCACAAAACAACAGCGAAGCCCTACAACTGACTCAAATCCAGTGACAGTTTCTCTTCTGGACTTATTCAAACTAGTCAGTCGCACACATTTAGTTCTCACTTTTCAGTGTATAACTAACTAATAACTATTTGACCTTGATCTTGGAGAAAGTGATGATAATGTTGATCTAATGAGGATAAGGATGATGATCATGCCTGAATTGTAGGTGATTTTGTGGGACATGATAAAAACATTATATAGCATTCTACACTTAGATCAACCCTAACTTATGTTGCATTTTCCCTTAGACCCACATAAGGGCCGATCTACACAGTGTGACTTTATTATAATGTCATCCACAGTGTTGGGGCAGAGGGGGTGTTACCGGGGGCTCCACTGTTCAAACCCCACCTCCAGACCAGCGGCTGTGGGAAGAAGTAGCAGCAGCTCCTTCCACCGGCTCCTGCAGTGTGTGGATCAACCGCCTGGCTCTCAGCACCGCCGGACCCCTCAGCACCATGGAGCCCCGCTACGTGCTCGTGTTGCTCTGCCTCGCTGCTCCGCTGTGCGCCGCGGACACGAACCCGGGCGGACACTTCGTCCTGGAGCCCTACGATTTCCTCTTCGACACGGCGGTGGAAGCTTACTACAAGGGGGACTGGCTGTCGGTCATCCTCAACATGGAGAAGGCGCTGAGGAACAAGGCGACGGTCCGCAGCGTCAAGGCTCAGTGCCGGCTCAGCTGCGCCAACCACACCGCGTTCGGAGCGCCCATCCCGGGGGCCGGCTCCGTGGAGGACCTGGGCTTCTTCCAGAAGATCCTGAAGCGGGCCGACTGTGTGAACTCCTGCGAGACCGAGAAGCTGGGCACAGCAACCCTGCACCAAGTCACCGAGGAAGTGCAGCTGGAGTTCACCAAGAGGACCCCGTACAACTACCTGCAAGTGGCTTATTTTAAGGTAAACAGCTGAGTTTGTGATGGAGGCTGCAATCAGTGCTGTCTCATTAGAAAATGCATGGCACAGATCAGAGAGGTCTTTTCCAACATGCAGGCCCAAAGTGAAAAACCTCAACTTTTCTTTATTAGTAATCTCATTCAAGCTGATGTGGATACTGTAAAAGCCCCAACCCCCCAAAAACCAAGACAGCCATGCCACGTCTTAAGGTGGAGTCAGCTTCTGTGCAGCCTGACGTGAGGACGTCGACCACTGGGATCCAGCGGTTTAAAGGCCCAAAGTGCTGCTTTCAAATGCTTCTCAGAAAGTCAAAGACAAACTGGTAGATTCATCCCTTGTTGGGTCATTTGAGTGCATTTAGCTGTAAAGGTAGTCAGACATATGAGTTGCCCTTTATTTGCTTTGTCAGTGAACGTTTTCCAGCCTCACTGCTCTCTGGGATTGTTATGTGTGTTTTTGAAAATACTATGCTCAGGCAGAACTTGAAGGCAGCACTTCAATAAAAAAAATCTGGTGCAGAATTTTAATCTGCTACCAAAATCTGTAAATCCCATCATAATGGCCCCTGCACACTAACTAACTACAGGAGTCAGTGAAACAAAGCACTAAATCATAACAACTGATTACAGACAGTAAGACAGAGGTGTTGATCAACTGTGACTCAAATCTGAAGCTTTCAAAACTTTCACACTAACACAGTTGGGGGCTGAAACCCTTGTTGATCAGGTCCATTGGACTGTGGCACTGATGTGAAAATACTGCTTCACTGTTTTAATTACAGGCCATTGAATTGAGAGAGAGAGGTGAGGGTTGCTGTGGATTATTTGGAAGGAAATAAGTGGTTATAGTGGTTGGTTATAATTCCTACAGGTCACAGTTAGAGGTCAGTGTTTAACCTAGAATTTTCTAAATATATCTTAAACATGAACTCTTAGTGAACAGACTCATTGATGAAGTTTGGCCAGTTGAACCGAGTATAACTGAAGGGGAAAAATCATATGAACACTGTAATGTTAAAAGGAGCATCTTTCAGCTCCTTGTCTTGGTTTAACCCACAACTTTACTGTGTTGGTTCTCTACGTGCAACACAATTGGTGAACAGAGAGGAGCAGTTCGCAGAAGAGCCAGATATTTCCCTCAGGAGTTGTTGTAGACCAAAATAGAGCTAAAAGAGAGAATACTGGACTTTAACATTATTCACCAGGTGGACTGAAACATGACTCCAAATGAATGCTAATAAGTAACTGCTCACAAACACATTAGCCATAACAACTTTTTAGGTGTTAATGATGTTTTTATAGTTTGTTCCACTGATCCAAAGTGGGCAAAAAACAATTTATGTTTCTTTGACGTGCACTTTGCACGGTGGCTCAGTGGTTAGCACTGTCGCCTCATGGCTAGAAGATCGCCGCTTCGCGTCCTGGTCAGGGCGCCTGGGATCATTCTGTGTGGAGTTTGCATGTTCTCCCTGTGCAGTGTGGGTTCTCATCGGGTACTCCGGCTTCCTCCCACAGGCCAAAAACATGAGGAGGTTAATTGATCATTCAAAATTGTCTATAGGTGTGAATGTGAGTGTGTGAGTTGTTTGTCTTGCCCTATGACAGACTGGCGACCTGTCCAGGGTGTCCCCTGCCTTTGCCCGAAGTCGGCTGGGATAGGCTCCAGCCCCCCCCGTGACCCTGCAGAGGATTAAGTGGTAGATAATGAATGGATGGACTTTGACATAGACGGTTGCATTGACTAAACCTTGGTTAGGAGTTGACGTCACTCTGCACATCTTCAGTTGCAGACTGAAAACTCATTTGCTCAGACTGTACTTTGGCGCATGAAAAGAAAAAAACCCTGTCAATTAGAGTCTGTAGGTTTTGTAGTTATTGTTTTTTTTTTTTTTTGAGGTGATAAATTGATAAACACACTTTCATTCAAAGCGGATGAGCTGAACTCCTGTGTGTTTTTTCCAGATCAATAAGCTGGACAAGGCAGTGGCAGCTGCCAACACTTTCTTCCTGGCCAACCCAGATCACATGGAGATGAGACAGAACCTGGAGTACTACAGGATGATGGCAGGAGTACAGGAAGAGGACTTCAAAGATTTGGAGGCCAGGACGCATATGGTGAGAGCAGACTCCTTCTCTGATGAGTTTCATTGGCATTTATATCCTGTTAGCCTCGAGGCCAGTCTTTAGAAGCGGCTGATTATCTATAATGTTTATTTATTTTACTTATTTCAGTCATTTCTGCCTGTGGTTGCTGTGACTGGCCAAGTTTTTAAATAGCATCACAACTCTTTTGGACCGCTGGATGATGGCTGTAAAGGAAAATGCGAAATACTGTGGAAAATTAAGGAAAATATGTCCAAAGGCGTAATGACACACAGACAAGTCGTTTCAAGAATCTTGTTTGCACTTTATTACTGCTCTTAGAGTCAGAGACATGTCAAAGAGAAGGATTTGAGCTCTGAACATGTTAAAAACCTGATTGTGACTGTTACCCAGAAGAGGCCACTTTTGTACATGATAGAACTAGTAGTGTTACACAACATCCCCTCAGCAATGGTGAGCTGCCTTACTGGACTTGCTTTCTCCTCAGGCCGAGTTCCTGCTGGGGAAGAATTACTACAGCGACGACTCATTCGGCCTGGCGGCTGAACACTTTGAGGTGGCCGTAGACGAGTACTTCACTGCCGACAAGGAGTGCAGAGCGCTGTGTGAGGGAGCCTACAACTACGATGGATACAACTACATGGAGTACAGTGCTGACCTGTTCCAAACCATGACAGGTGAGAGTGGACACCTTTGCGTTTTTGTGCAGAAAAGATTCACATGAAAGTTGGGTATTTGCAGACTGTATATGTGTTTCTGTGTCAGACCACTACATGCAGGTCCTGAACTGTAAGCAGTACTGCGCAGTAGAGCTGGCCTCAACTACTGGCAGAGAGAAGCCCTTCGAGGACTTCCTCCCATCACATTTCAACTACCTGCAGTTCTCCTATTACAACAGTGAGTCTCACAGCCACTTCCTTCTGCCTGTGCTGAGCAGTGTACAGCTACTTTATCCAATGTCCTTGACTGTAATGGAGGTGAAATTAAACTCTCAATCTTCAGGGATTCAAAGCATCACATTATTCAGATGGTCAGATATATTAGCTGTATATTATGAGGCGGATCTTGGCCTTTTATGAAGGACAAGATGTGATGAAAGTTTCCCCCTGTAGAGCTTCTTCCACATTTAGAGTAATTGGTGCCTTTACCTTAGTATATTGACTAATAATGACAGAGGAGGGTCACACTCAATGACAAGAAGTCACTTCATTTATGGATGACTAGAGGACTAGAAACCTTTTCAGCCATTCCACCTTCATCAGTGTCATAAATATGAATTTTGCAGGTCAGATGTCTCTAAATTAGCAAGCACACAGCCTGTGCCTGTCATTTACATAACAACCAATCATCAGCATCAGAATTATGAATAGACATTATTATGATCATGAATACAGCTAAAACGCCTTGTAATATCGGCAGTGATATTTGTATTTGCATTAAACTATCATAGTGATTCAAGTATTTCAAAACCTCAAAGGGTTTCTCCCTGAAGAGGGGAGCTCCCTTCTCCTGTTCACCATCTAATCGCACTTCTTACTGGGACACTTTTTAGTCTATTTAAAGGGCTAATCCAGGGATTTAGTTTTGCACTTCCATGCAGTTGGAGGAGTTCACAAGATGGAGATTTAAAAATGAAAAGTCAAAATATAAGCAATACAAGCAAATATGTATTGAACTGGAGTCCCAACTGTGGGTCAAGATCTGAGATAGATAGATAGATAGATAGATAGATAGATAGATAGATAGATAGATAGATAGATAGATAGATAGATAGATAGATAGATCGATCAAGATATGGGTCTTTGATAACATTTTATTGAAACTCTTCAAGTCGCTTAAATATCGAAGATCTACTAAACAGAAAGATGTGAAATCTATCCTTGATCACGCTGTTACAGAGCGGCGATTCTTTCACTCACAAAAACAGTACAGATACCAGCTTGCACTGAGCACATGAACAACAACAATAGTTTCATTTTAGCAGTTGAGGAATTCTGTTAATCAGCTACAGCTGATCCAATCTGCCATCAGTTATGTTTGCCATTTAAAGAGGTGAAATTAACAGGCAGCACCAGCTAAAAATGGGAAACATCTATCTCCACTTTTGCTAAAAAAAGATAAGAAAAATATGGGATAAAAGGTTCAGTAAAGAATTTGTCAGCATTGAAGCTTATGACTAAAAACACTTCCTCCTACACTTCCCATAATGGAACTCAACAGTGTTGGTTGGAAAACATCCACGTCTTTCCGACTCTACACCTCCAGGTTAAATGACAGATGTGTACATTTATAGTCTTCAAGAACAAACTGAGATATTTGTATTTTTTCCTGACTTGACAAAGTCAGGAAAAAAATCACAGAAGACATGACACAGTTGTTTTCACAGGCTGAGTCGAACACAATTGTTGATGAGTAAACTGATGTATAAAATCAGCCCCTTTACCTGCACCTCAAGTGTATCTACTGTATATATCTAAGAATCTACATCAGCAACTTTTATTGTTTTTTTTCTGACTGATCAAAAAATATTGTATTTCTTCAGAACAGCTGTTGGAGACCTCATACCAGATGTTCGTTCTCCTGCCTCTGCTCCCTCTCTCTAGGTGAGAAGTATGAGCAGGCCATAGAGTGCGCTAAGACCTTCCTCCTGTTCCACCCTAGCGATGAGGTGATGAACCAGAACCTGGCTTATTATTCTGCTGTGCTGGGCGAAGACAAGGCACAAAAAATATCAGCCAGACAGGTACGGTCCATCTAACTAACACTATGTTCAATAGAGGCTTTTGTCCAAAGCACCTTTTGAGTGCAGTTATTTTTAGCTGTGTGTGTATCTTAATCTGTGACTATCAGCAGTAAATCAGCCTGCACAACATGTGGTGAGAGAAAAATAGCCTCCATTAGCCTTCAGATGTACTCAGGGGCACGAAGGAGACATTAAAAAAGCACTGTGGTAATCTAAAGCATATAAACGTTTGCTGCTTTTAAAGAAGCAATAAGTAAGAGCTTTACTGCCTCAGGCTCTAAATGTCCGTATTATAAAGTATTTATGGCTGGTTGATAGAGTTGTAGATCAATACTAATGAGTAAGTGATTATTTGTCTGGCTGCTGAGACTTCTGGCTCTCACTGCTGAACTAACTCTCCAGCCCGTGCTCCCTTTGGAACACTCCCAGGGTGATTCTTCAGCCAAGAAACCCTGAAAACTATATGAATGCAGTCTTCTGCATTTATAAAGATTCATATCTGTAGGCTTCTGTGTTTTCAATAACAATGAAAATTCAACTATTTAAAATGCTATTTAAGAAACATCTACCTTCATTTGCAGAGATCTGATAGCTGAAGTCAAAATATCAAACCTCATTTTTCATCCTATTAGTGGCCTCCTGTAATTTCCTCTCTATAAAGTAGTTTCGACATTTTTCACAGAAGACATTTTAACATGTCACAATAGCAATAGCATAAGTCTAAATATTAAAATCAATAATGGCTGAATTCCATTCAGCTGCTTCTATTTCAGGGTCCTACTGTACCATGCATGTTGGCTCACTGTCTCACTAAAACACAGCAACACATGGGGTTTGAACATTATGATAAAACGTCTTTTGCATGAAAATGTTATTGCTAGTGTTTAAAGCTCAGACCATGAACCGCATGAGCAGTTCATGTCTGCCCAGATAGCTTTGTTACATGTTATTCCCCATCTCCCTCTCCCATTGTTACCTCTGTACCATAGGCTGTCGAATAAAAGCATAGCATAAGCACAAATATAATTTAATAGGCCTGTTGTTACTGGTGGTCTTTTCCATGTGGGAGAAGATGGATGTACAGAAGGAAATTGTGCAAGCACATACTACTAGTTACTGTACCTCAGACCTCAGGGATACCTCAGGGAATCAAAATGCCAAAAATGACACTAATCAGAGGGTAGGGTAAGTTTGTGGGCCAGGACAAAAAGTCTGCAAATATTATTTCAGCGTGTTTGTGTAACAGCGTGTCATTTCTTTCTCTGGATTTTTCTGTTGGACCTCTGCACTAACAAGGCCTTATTAATCCCTGTACTGCTGATATAGATTGGCTGGCTGCAGTGTAAGGTTTATGCACAGTCACATATATCAGAGGGATGGATAGGGTGGACACTACAGGAGGAGGAGGAGGCTACTTTATGGTTTATGAGTGTTGTGTTGTACTCGTCACCAGTAGGGGCCGCTCAAATCTAGAGATTATTTAACACCTCTTTTGAAGTTGCTGTTTTCTGCACTTGAACAGTTTCTTGAACCTAGTATCTTATGGGTTTAGCTATTTTACTATGTGTGTAATTGAGGCTCTGATTTTTGACCTTCAGGTGGTGAAAACGTACATTCAGCAGTCCATACTGGAAAAAGAGCTGCTCTACTTTGGATATGAAGCCTTCGGCATCACCTTTGTAGATCCAGTGAGTGAATAAGTCACTTGTTATCCATCATGTTTTGCTTATTTGATGCAATGGTTTCAAGCAGGGTTGTATTTGACATGTGACTTTATGTCATTTTGTATTCAGGACACATGGACTCCTGAAGATGTCATGCCTAAGAAACTGAGAGACAAGCAGAAGTAAGATTGAAGACGTCACCTCACATGCATTTGTGCACAGCAAGAATCAATTTTATGTTACAGTGATGTTACGGCCTCTGTCATTCTATCTGCCTGTGTGTCTCAGAGCCGACAGAGAGACTGCAGCCAGGATCACAGAGGAAATAGGAAACCTAATGAAGGAGATTGAGACTCTGGTTGAGGAGAAGAAGAAGGATTCTTCAGAAATGGCCATGATAATAGCGCCACAGGAAGGTAAATATTCCACCCAGATTACTAGTGAACCAGATGTTAATGAGATGATGATCCACTTGTTTAAAGTAGCCTCATTATTTAGACTTTAATACTTTTGATGTTACAACATAAAAGTAGAGTAAAGGCTGAACTTAACTGCAGTATTTACCTGAGAAGGTCGAAGTCTTTGACAGTCAAACTTTTACCCTCCTTAATCCGCTGACCTTTCTCCTTCAGGTCCCACTCTGTTGAATGATGACATCACGGTGACCATGACACCCACGCAGCTGAACGGCTCTCAGCGGGTGCTGCTGGACGGTGTGATCAGTGATGATGAGTGCAGGGAGCTGCAACGCCTCTCCAATGTGAGCTATTTAAAGAACGAAGTCAATCAAAACTTTGTTGCTGTGAACTGAAAAGTTGTTATAAACTTGCTTTGGCAGTGCAAGGCAGGACAATATATATCCCCATATTACGATTACACCATCATATATAAATTGATATCTTACCTCTTCCCTGATAACAAAACATGTTCTGTATGTCACACTGTAAATATGACAACTAATTTTCCTCTTAAAGCTGCATGAGCCAATATTTTTATATCAGTAGTGGTTAAAATGACTGTGCAGTGGGAATAAGGTTGTTTGGTTTTTTGTACCTGCAACTGTGTTCTTAACAACCTTATTTCCACCAGTAGTTGTATCAAGGAAATAGCTTTACCTTTCCACCGCCAAACAGCACACACAGTTAGAGTAGCTGTTGAACACGGTGGAGCATTTAGCAGCTAAAGACACGGATGATACGTCAGTGTTGGTGGAGACCTAAACATAGCTAAAAGAAGAGTGAGTATTGGACTTCATTCATCAGGTCACAGAAACACAACTACTAATAAGTTTTGTGTCTGCTTTTACAAAGTTTAATGGCAATTAATGCAGACTCATAAAAGAAACCTTTTTAAGATTCTGTAAATTAAATAAGCATTAAACACGAAAATGCACATACAGCTTTTTAAGGATCAATAACTGTGCAGACGAATGCAGCTCTCTGCCAGAAAGGAGGGGTTTTAAAGTGTGAGAGCACCAGGCCAAGATGCTTCCAACTAAGATGATCAGCACTCTGCCCCCCAGATACCCGCTGCACTGTACAAACCAAAGACATTTGAGAAGTAAACATGCCGGGGGACTGTCCCATCATGTCTGCATTCATCACTGTGAATGCTTTTTCAACCTGCCAGCCATGGCAGCCATAGGTCTTCAATCATTTAAGTACAACTCAAAATTCACTTGAAACATTCTGTAATAGTGAACTGTAATTCATTTATCCCAAATAAGTTTCAAGCCCGTTCAAGTATTGTAACCTTTTGAAAATATCAGAAATGTAACATTTTTTGAATACATGGGAAAATTAAGATTCTGTGGTCAAACTTGACATTTTGAAGTTATCACAGCAGTGCTGATATGGTTTTAGCTGAAGAATTTTCTTAACCTATAGGAGTTTGACAATTGAAATAAAACATGGAAATCCCTGAAACTGCAGTTAGTAGTCAGCAGTGTTATAACTGTATTTCAGTTGACCTTATTTAGTTATTTATCATCAGAAAATATTGAAATAATTTATTTCATGTCACCTGATGCCTGTTTGTGTCCCATGTCTGTGTGTTTTCTTTGTGTGTGTCAGCCCATCATGTCAGAGAGTTGATGTTCTGCTTTATTCCCAGGCAGCTGCTCTGAAAGGTGATGGCTATAGGGGGCGCCCTTCCCCCCACACTGCCAGTGAGATGTTCCAGGGAGTCACTGTCCTGAAGGCTGTGAAGGTCTGTAGTCCTGCTCTCATAAAACACAACTTAAAGTACTACTAGTCAAACTGTAATGTTCTAATTTCAAAATAGCCACCCAGATGCATTTTAATTTTCATGAAAATATTTATAGACTTTGACCTGCACTGCTTTCATCCTTGAAGCTGCTGATAAATGATGTTTCCACCTTCTACAGCTCGGACAGGAGGGAAAGGTTCCTCTGAAAAGTGCTCGCCTGTTCTTTGACCTCAGCGAGAAGGTGAGGAAGACGCTGGAGTCGTACTTCCATCTGAACACGTCACTCTACTTCTCCTATTCCCACCTGGTCTGTCGCTCGGCCATCGATGGTAAGTGAGGCTGTTTGCTGGTTTGCAGCCTTTTCTGTGGGTTCATTCATAAACGATCCATCTCATCTTTTAGATCCAGCAACAAAATGAGTTCAGTCTAATAAAGTAGAAAAATAGGTAAAGCCCAGGAATCAGGATGTATTTTCCCTCAAGACAATTTTTTTTCGAGTTTTTAAAAATCATTTTATACAAACAGTAACAAACAAAAAACAAGATGAAGACTAGAATTTCCCCAGTTCCCTCCACCCATGCACCACCTGTCCCCAAACGAATTAAATGATATTAAAAACAGGAAAAATTTGAGTTTGTGCATGAGCAGTTCACAGCAAGATGCAAACACTTCCTTAAGTAATAACATAAATAGCAGTCATCACAGCATAATAAAAGCCTCCTGGATAGTTTACTTCATAATAGTTTATTCATTTTTCAATTTGGTTTCTGAGAAATCACATTATTTCTGTAATTTTTGAGCCTCAAGAGCCTCAGTGGCCATTGCTTTGGAGGCTAGAATAGCTCACAATAATATGGTGGCATACAGACTGGCCAAGAGTGGACTCACTGCAAACCAGCTTACATGATTTGTGGTTTGTTGTCAAAGGGCTCAAAGATGTGTGTTGATGTATTTGTATGTCTGGAAACAAAGACAGCTATGGAACCTTACCTGCTGCTGATCTGCCTGATACACCCGCCGCCTCTTTGTGATGATTAGTTGGTTACAAAAATTTGTCAAAATTCCACTCTTAACAGTTGAACCCTTTCCATAGTTAAAGCTGCAGTAACTGTCTTTTTGGCCACTAGGGGGTAGCACAACAAACAGCATTGACACATCACTTTGTGAAGTTGCTGTGGTGAAGCTGTTGGCAAACAATTGCCTTTCTACACACCCAGGAAGATACAGATAACAGCTTGTACTATTGGGATAACACACAGCATTATCAGTCCAACATTCACTCTCTGCATGTTCATGAGAAAAATATCTGACTCTTCAGTTTCTAAATGTTGCCATGTTCACTGGGTGGTGTGCAGTGGGGTTATTAGAGCTTGTTTAGAACCTGAACAGCTACTTAAATAGAGCTGAGGGGAACTGAAGAGCTGGGTGATAATTCTCTGGGTTTGTCACACCCAGTAATTAGTAACATTAATTTGTCATCCATTGTGAATACTGACAAGCTCATCATCCATGTGTGCTACAGTGAATCTGGATGTAGTGCTTCAGTTGTGTGATCGCAGCCTAAAGTGCTGTAACTTCTCTCTGCACTGTTGTTTATCCAGAGAAGCAGGCGGAGCGGGAGGACCCGAGTCACCCTGTTCACGTGGACAACTGTCTGCTGGTCTCTGAGATGAACGAGTGTATAAAGGAACCTCCTGCGTACACGCACAGAGACTACAGGTGAACACACACACACACGCACACGCACACACAGAAGAACACTGCAGAGTCTATCCTTCAAGCAGACAGCCCTGATGATGAGTACGCTCATAACATCCTAATGTCTCCCCCCTGCAGTGCCATCCTTTATCTCAATGATGACTTTGAAGGAGGGGAGTTCATCTTCACTGAGTTGGATGCTAAAACAGTAACGGTACATTTTCAGCTTTTCTTTCCATAATCTTGCAGTACATATAAATAAAAACTCTAATAAGCACCAGGCTTCACTTCTATTAATTGTTGCATGTTCTATGATTTTGTGCATCTCCAGGCCGAGGTGCGTCCACAGTGCGGCCGTGTGGTCGGGTTCGGAGCAGGGAAGGAAAACCCCCATGGTGTCAAAGCTGTCACCAAAGGTCAAAGGTGTGCTGTGGCACTGTGGTTCACCCTGGATCCTGCTCACGAGGAAAAGGTATGGATGATCTCTGTAGACTGAAATCAGTATGACAAGGAATCTCTGCATTTGTAGTTTTTACCAGCGTTCTTCATTCACGTGTGAAGTAGATTTGTGAAATGTTTGTTTTGCAATAAACTTTCATTCAAATTTGCCCACAATGTAATTATTAAAAAAATGGAATCTCATTAGAGAGAGAAATTTTGAAAATTCTTCCCTGTCATATCCCAAGCAATATAACAGAATTGACTTTGTATCATTCTTTTCATCATTAATGAATAAAATATAGAGTTTAATATGGTGCAGCCAAATTTAAACCTTGATATCTTAATGGAACAATTTTCACACATTTGAAGCAATCACTAAATATATTGCCAATAAATGTGTCTGTTACACTAAAGCGATCTTTTGATTCCCCTTTTACAACAATTCTTATGAGAGAAGGCTCAAATAAAATATAAATCAGGAGTGAAATCATTGGTTTATTTTGCTGCTCTTTTTCCCTCAAATGCTTCTCTCTCTGTCCTGTAGGAGAGAATCCAAGCTCAGGATATGCTGAAGATGTTTTCTACTCCTGTGAGCGAAGAGTTCATGGAAAAGGAGGGGGCCCAAGCGACCACCCCAGAGCCTCCTGCGCAGGCTGACCAGGTGAAAACAGATGGTAAACAAGATGATAAACCAGCAGAGCAGAAGCCTGATGCACCAGCAGACAAGCAGGCTGACAAACCAGCTGACTCGCCAAAGGACAAAGCAAAGGCGAAACCAGTCAGCAAAACAACAACAGGCACTACAGCCAAAGCTGGAGACAAAGCAAAGACCAAGAAGACAGACAAACCCACAACTAAAAAGGTGGTTAAAACACAAGCCAAGCAGGTGGACAAAAAGGACACAAAACTAGCTGCGAAAAAGACGGTAAAAGTGGCCAAGAAGGACTCCAAAAAAGCCACGTCAGTCTCAGACTCTCAGAAAGGCAAGGAAGAGCTGTGATCTAACAGCACTGGGTGGCTGTGTGCTGTCTGTTTTTATACTATTTTCTACAAGATCTTCTCTGTGAGTGGTTGAATGAAAAAGGAGTGAAAGGTTGAGTCTGAGAACCTTTTTTGTCTTTTAATGAATTGGTTGCGCGGGGTATTATGTTCAAAAGTCAGCCATAAGTGAAGAATACCAAGGGACTGCTGTTTGACTGCAGACGTCACTGAAATCATTACTTGACTACTCGTCTTGATAACTGACATTCAGCTAGAGTGCCTAAATCACTGTAACCATCTTTGTTTGGCATCCAGAAGCCTTGTATCTGTATAGTTGGTACATGTTTTCATCTCAGTTTTCAACCTCAATTTTTCTATAGCGGTTTTATTTGTGATGTCGTGTTGTTGAACCCAGCACAGGTGAGCGAGTGGGGTTAATATGAGCAGACCTTTTCTGTTGACTCAGATCAACTGTGTGAATCAATGAAATAAAAGTGATGTTTCTAGATTGGGGTGAGTTGTCATTTAATAAAAAAGTAATGCAGTACTCCAAGCCAGCACTAGGTGTCAGAATGGAAGCACTGTTCAGTCATTTGTCACACTCTCACCGCTCATGTAACAAACCGTAACACACTCACTTTTGAGAGAAATCCTCAGGTAGCGAATTTGAAGATTGTGTGAGAATCGGCTGCTCTCCTGCTGTGATTTGATTTCAACCTGAATAATTCAAAGCCAGAGTGCTCATTGTTCTACCCACTTCCTTGAAGCTCAGCACATTTTCAACACTGTCACATTATGAATCGCAGAGCCTGCTTGGGAAAACATGTCTAAATTTGTATGCGTAGGCTTTTGCTCTTCACATAAGATATATTACCAGTTCTCTCAATCATTGCATTCTCTCCACAGAGCCGCAACTGAAAACACACCATTAGTGATGCATCTCCAGTAGTGGAAAGTACACGTTTTATGTCCTTCCGTTTTATGCACCTTTGTACTTCTCTGTATTTCAGAGGGAAATCATTTAGGCGTTAATCAGTAAATTAACTTGACAACTATAGTTGCTTTGCTGAATGAGATTACACAACACACATACAATCAGTTTATAGAGTATGATGCTTTGTTCTCAGTTAATCCATCCAATATTTATATACATTATGTATATAAAGTAAATTATATAAAGTAGTTAACATGAGTGCACCTTGACCAGCTGGTGCAATATTTAATGAGTCAATAATAATAAGAGGACATTCAACATAATACATATTTCTACTTTGGTTGGTTCAAAAACATTTTGAGGATTCCATTTAGGCTCATACTTGACTCAGTGGCTTCATTCAGTTTAGATCATTTCACATAATTTTCTCTCATTTTTATTCCTGAAAGTTAAAAAAAAAATTCTGCTGGAAGACTGCAAGTTTGTAATTTCCCTATAGCGCTTGAACTTGTACCTTCAGTTTATATGTAAATCACTTTCCTAGAGCAAATGTCAAGAAGGGCTTCGCATTAAAAGGCAAAAGCAACAGACACAATAAAAGTCAAATATAAACTAAATGCAACAAAACATGTCTCAGCAAGTAGAGCTGCTTTTTAAATGTGTCCAAAGTGTCTACAGATCATCCGTCCAAAGGGAGCGAGGGAGCGACTTTCCTGTAGTGCTGAGCCTGAGGCAAGGTCCAACCATTGGACCCTGATCACAGACCTCACAGACCTGCTGCTGAGACAGCTCCCTGATGGAAGCAGGGCCTGACTATGGAGAGTAAAGGTGATGACAAGCATCCTGAACAGGGTTTGAATTTATAGGAGACGTCACGATCGGTGTCACATGAGATCTATTAGGAAGTGGTCAACAGTTTTGTTGCACTTGCTCGTACGTGATCCAGGTACGTCTTGTTAAAAGAAGAGCTTAGCTTTGTCTCAAGGTAACAAAATCCTCCCGACTTATTGGAGTCAAAGCTGACACATAACCATGTCGGTTAAACCACAACATGTAGAGATTTTTGTCAAGATTAAACTAACAAGATAATCATTAGTGAGCATTAGAGATGCAGGTCAGCACAACTAGTTACCTTTGTTACCTTGTAAACAATCTTCTAACTATGTTACTCTCGGTAAGAAAACGAACAACATGTCGAACTAATTCTTCATGGTGAATGAAACGGAAGTTACCTTGATCAGCTGTTCCCAACTTGTGGCACCATGGAATATTTAATTGAAGAGAGCCCCTAAATCTGCAATCATTTATTGTTGGCCACTAGGGGGCAGCTGAAATAAGTTGTGCGCAACAGTGACATATCATCATCTTTTAATGTAAAGTGGCAAACAGTTGTTTATTTCCACATCCAGCTGTTAGGGTTAAGTTTTGTGTTTCTGCACACCTGGAGGATGCCCAACACAGTCCAACACTCACTCTCTTTTAGCTGTTTTATACTAGCAAAGGGAAATATCTGACTCTTTAGCTGCTAAATGCTCGACTGTGTTCCCCAGCTATTCTCTAACTGTCTGTCTGCAGTTTGGTGCTGAGCAGGAGGATACAGAGGGTTGTTAGAGCTTCTTCTCTGAAAACAGCTGCCTGCTGTGGTTGAAAATGACACTATGAGAACGGTGAGAAGGAACCAAAATGGAAAAGTTGTGGGCTGGACAGCCAGGCAATTTGCTGAAAGTCACTCTAAAGTAAAGCTGGCAGGAGCTACAGATTGAGGCAATAATCCTCTGTAGGTTCGTCCCAACAAGGGACCCCCTTCACATTGTCACACTGTTGTTATAAAGGTATTGATTATAGCTTCTCCAGTATCTGGGAGCTCAGGTCTAGATGGAATGAAATGAATGATCATCTCCATCTCAGCTTGATTTTGATGATGAATTAACATTAGTGTAACATTTACAAATGTCTACTCTATCTGTTGTATTGTTACTTCTGGTGTTGGTGTGTAGGCAGCTTTAACTCTGGGATATGTGATGTAATGTCTGTGTAGGTTTAGCATGTTAATGAAGTCATGCCAGCACAGAGAGGCCATCTGGACACACACACACACACACACACACACACATACACACACACAGAGGGTGCAATTATAGTAGCCCAAGTAATAAGCACAAAACAGTAATAGCAGAGTCATTTATAGGAGTATAGAGAAGGTGTTTGACAGTTTCAACGCTGCCCTACATATGAAGCCCATGTAAAGACTGCATCAGTGTGTGTGTGTGAGTGTGTTAGTCCAATGTTTAGTGAAAAATTCCTTCAACTCTATTCAAACACTGCAGTCAGTGCTGACGCAGGACCCTTACTGCGAAATACATGCGTGCAATGCATATCTACACACCCACCCGTCCACCGACACAAACCCACACACAGACATATACTTTCCATGAAAATACATACGCACACATCATCACACAGGGATCCTGTCAGAGAATTAGCGAGAAGCCCCATTTTGATCTACCTTTAGAAAATGCACAATTTAACTTTGATTGAGCTCGTAGTGTGATTAATGTGAAGGGCAGATGGACTCAGCTGTCATGCATAAACCAACTCCCAGCCTCCTACAGCACAGAGCACAGAATACATGAACAGGACCCCTCTGCTCTGCTGCAGTGTGTGTGTGTGTGCGTGTGTGTGCGCGCGTGCGTGTGCGTGTTGTACTGTCAGTGCTTTCTTTGTATCTTCTTACTCTTGTTTGATTGAAAGAGGGAGAGACACACACACAGGCCACTTTGTTTTTCTGTGTATTTGTGGCCTAAGGATTTGACCATTGTTTCTGCAAAAGAGAGTGGGAGAGAGTAACGCGGGAGGGGGGGGCAGAGTACAGTACAGTAGACAACGGAGGTCTAGTTGGTGATTGGTACAGCCGTCTCTGACTGTTCTGCCTACAGCCGCCCTGAATTTCAATACATTTTAATATGTATCAAAAGTTCTTTATTTTTCCCCTTTAAACACCACAGAGTGTGAGTGTGCGAGCGAGTGTGTGTGTATGTGTGCACCACACGGTTGGTCCTTGTTGCCATGGCGACGTGGCTGGGCATGAAGACGGAGGTGGCAGGTTGGGGTCAGGCACAGTGGGGCGCAGAGCTGAGATTAACTGTGACTGTGACTCTGGAGAGAGGAGAATAAAACAGCAGGCTATCAAGGACTGACATGACCTCTGTCTCTCCGCTCCTCCGGCTACTGGCGGCACATCCAAAGGAAACTTTTCATTGTCCAACGTTTTGGCTGCAACTTCCAAGATCAGCCTTTTACTTATCTCTGTAAACCCTTGCTCAGCCCTCTGGGAGATGTGTGCGTGTGTGTGAGTGTGTGTGTGTGTAGCATTGTTCTGTTACTGAGAAGTCAGACATAGCACAATCCTGAGGGTGTGATTTTCGTGGAAATGGTGTGTTTTAGACCCGGGATAATACAGTTTCAATGGGCATATTTAACTGACTGACTTGAGGAGATACCCTGATATTCATCACACTCCCTCTCACTGTGGAGGACTGCGAGGTGTTACAGTACAAGACAAGGTCAAACTGTAGCTGTCAGTTCCATTGCTGCCGCCGGTCCATCTCAGCGCCGTCCGGCCGCTCGTCTAAAACCAACCTTGTGTTAGTGGGACAGAGGGCTCCATTGTTTTGTATGCTGTTCTGACGCATGCCTGAGCGATGACTTCAGCTCCGTTGTGAACCGTCTCCTTATTCTCCTATAGGACTGGGATCACAGCCGTGCCGGTCTGGGCATGGGACCACAGCTGAGAGGGAAGCAGAGGTCCAGGAAGATGCTGGCCATGTATAGCTGTGCAGGAAGACACATCTATAGATACAGAGGAAAAACGTATTGTTTTACAATGGACTGCCACTTTACTTTTATTGAAGATTAGTTGTTTAAACCCTCATCATAAATAGCTTATACTGACTTTACCATTTTACAAGTTAAATGACAGGTTTTTAGATTGGTTTCCAGCTGCCAGGCAGATACTGGTTTACACAGTTTAATTATCATACTGGTAATTTTAGGATTTTAATCTTGAATCAAAGTTATTTATACTTTATATAGAGAGTATATGGATGTCAGGGTGTAAGCTTGTTTTACTGGTGTTTTTGAACATTACTGGTATGGATGTATAGAGTTATTTTAAGGCCTCACAATAAATGTAGTAATGATTGCATGTTTCAGTCCTGTGTTTCAGAGTGTGATGACGGGCCTGTACATTTTTCTTTTGACCACGGATTGTGCCTTTATGAGAAATAGATGCTCCGGAGCGCAGGTGAGGATCTGGTTAAAGTCATGTTTCTGACAAGGAATTAGCCTGCATGTTTGTTTAGCGCTGTGTGCAAGAGCTAATGGGCCTGAATAAACCACAGCACCAACGGTCCAATGACATTTTTATTGGCCCTCGTAAAACAGGATGTAGAAATAATGATTCTTTATGAATTCCGCGCGCTCCACATTATCGCACAAATGCGCCATTTCATTGTGAGTGAAAGCAGAGGTCCAGTATTGTGTGTGTGTGTATGTGTGTGTGCAGGGTTCATACGCTCACAAATGAAATGTTAACCTGTAAGAAGACATTAGGGGTATTTCAGGGAGGTTCAACTCCATGTTGATATATAGCGCTGCTCCTTCCCGGCACCTCCGCCCCCATTCCTTTCTACCTGTACCTTCCTCTCCAAATCTCCAGCTCTCAGCCCGTAGGCAGCTGGCGAACACCCATAAGCCCCCGGGGGAACAGCAGTGATTCTTGGAGGCCCTTTTGTCCCATCAAATGAAGACGTCTCGCCTGGTTGTTACGGTGAAAGCAGACCGGGCAATGCTTGGCTCGCTGCCACCCTCTTCCAGAGAGACAGATGGGAGAACAAAGTTGCTGGGAGGGAGAGGAAAGGAGAGGATTTGAAGAGATAAAAGTCAGGTAGGGAAAGATGTTGGCAAGAGGACGGGCAACAGAATGAAGCATAAGAGGGAAAAATATTTCTGTGCGTGAAAAAAGGTGCATAAGTTGGTGGGAAAAGAGCAAAAAAGGGAAGTGAACGAGACAGAGAGGGGGAGATCCTGTCTTCACGAGACAGCAGGTACATGGCAAATTTTTGGAATAGCGGCCAATAAAAAGGTGTCAAAGAGTGTGAGAAAGGTTTTGTGGACACTAGTATCTAAACAGTGGGCTAAATGCTCCCAGCCGGTCTTAACACCTTGTCACATTTATCCAGGAGTTAAATGTAACTTTAATGTGATATCAGCTTGTATGTGGTAAATATATGTGCTGCCTTATAAAGGTTTCACTGAGTTTATCATTGCAAATGTATTTGAACCAAGCTGCACTGCGATCCTGCAGTCAATATTACAACAAACTAGACAAGAATTAGATTAGAAGAGATTTTATTTTCGTCCGTTCAAAAATTCTGAAATCTCCTTGGGAGATCCACTTTGCTAGTACCTATTTGTATTGGATCCAGGCCATGGCCAAGGCATTGAAGTGTTAACCCTTGAGTGCGTACATCCAACACATTAGTCCCTGACCAGGTACTGGTGGACGTGGGAAAACGTGCTGGTTTCAGGCAGGTAGCACATATTTGAATATGAGCAGTGAGGAATGCAACCTACTTCTCTCCTGCAATATAAAAAGAAGGAAAGCAGAGCTCAAGAGAGAGGGGGAGATTTAGAGATTCAGCATGGTGACAGGGTTATTATCAGTGAACTGTAAAGTTTATACGTCTATAACCTAAATATAGGTAGGATAAAATACACCTTACTTACTTCCATTATTCGCCACCTTACAGTCATCCTCCACCACATTTCAAAGGGACATTTTGTCCTTTTTACTCCACATTTTACTACATTTTTCTGCCACCTATAGTTACTAGTTACTGAAAATAAAATACATCGCTAAAGATTAAACCACCCAGACAGACACTTAATGCATCAGTATACCAATAATGCAATAATTACTCTATGACAAAGGCAATTCTGTTCCTAAACAAGTACTTTCACTTTGGAAACTTTAAGTACATTTTGTTGGAGGGTGGAGCGTGAGATATGCTTGCAAAAGCTAGAAAGTAGACTTAAATTTTTTTTGTCAAAGAAATATGAAAATGAGTTTGTGGTTGAGTGTGGGATACACGTTTTGAATAGTTCAACCAATTTGAACCGCTGCTACACCCTGTTTCACAACCCTACTTACACACCTGACAGCTGCCAAGTACAACTGTAATCTTCCACACTTGGCTACTAAATGCACATCAGAAGCGGTCTGAACTTCAGAATCTTGCTCAGGGCCTTAGTGGTTTGTTAACTGAGGGTTGAGTCACTTACTCACTTTGTAACCCTTTCAACACCGAGTCTGCCTCTTTGATAATAATGATAATTTTCATATTGCGCTTGTCATAGTTGATTGTTTCTTGTTTGATTGTTACCTCCACTGAACATGGACAGAAAGAGCACTACATTTGCACTTAAAAGTAATCGTCATACTGTGCTTGTGACATAGCCGTGAAGTAGGAGCTGAGGAGGAGGTGAAAGGTGGCAGAGGGTCGAGGGTGATGATGGAGGGCGTGTGGAGGTGGTAGAGGTTCGAGGGCCACAGCGGATCAGGGTCGAGGGGCTGTTCCGTGTTTGGTTAAGGCCAGATGGCAGGAGAATGGCGCCTGTAGCCCCTGGTCCGTGTGCTGTGCAGTGAGGGCTGGGAGGAATGCTTGTCTTTTCTTTGCTTTCTCTCAGTGAGTGGAGACTCAGAGGACTGCTGTATAACAGTGGATTAAGTCCCACATTCCCTTTTTAATCTCTCTATAGTCACCCTCAGCTGTTCACCCTCAGGCCTCTGCTCCTCTACCTCCCACTGCCCGTCTGTTGATGTTGGGCTTGCAGTTTACACACACACACACACACACACACACACACACACACACACACACACACACACACACACACACACTATGACCAAAGACACACTCCAAAACCCCATCACTCAAGTGAATTTCTCACAGATAGTGACTGAAGGTCATCTCAGCACAACTGTGTTAGTAGCGTTGATATTTGACTTGTGACATACACATGGACAGACTTTTGACTTCTTATATTGGGTGTACAGATGAAATGTGAGCTTCAGAAATGTGTAACGTATTCATGTATTAACAGAACCATCCATTGCAACCTCTGTCAAATGTGTGTCATTATATAAGAAAAACTGAAATGTTTTCAGTCTGGACTGAGGTGCATAAAATTGGCTTTGTGATTATTATAAACTCTGGAAGCAAACTGAGAGAATATCTCAAGAACTGAAAAGTATATCAGTTAAGTTCTTTTCCTGCTTTTTAAAAAAACTAACTTCATTCACGCATTTCTTTCTGTCTAATAATAATAATAACTGGTGAGCCGGCCGCTCTGAGAAGCTTTGGGCTAAATGATAATGTCAGCTTGCAAACAGTGACAATGCTGACATGCTGGTGTTGACTTGGAATAATCTTTTCTATGTTTACCATCTTAGTTTGGTGTGCCAGCATGACATTAACACATGAAGCATGAAACACAAAATACAGTGGAAGCTGCAGGTATTTGTTAAAAACCCAAATTATTGGACAAATGACATTTTGAACTGACGATGGTATTAGATGAATAGATACATAATCACCAAAGTGACTACAAATCAGCCTGAGGGGGGAATGGATGTCCAATGTATGTATGTACCAAATGTCATGGAAATCAGTGTCATAGTTGTTAAAATGAACTGAAAGCATCAACCTCATGGTGGTGCTAAATGAAGAGTCCGGGAATTCCTCCACCATTAATGTCTGTACAAAATCTCATGGCACCCGTCCAATAGTTGCTGATCTGAGGATAGTAACTATTCGTTCAGAATGCTGGTTGTTCAGAATGTGCATGTCAAAAGATAATGCTGTATTTACAACTTGTGCCCAAGTTTGTATTTTGTAGCTGCATTGGTACTTACAGAACAATACTGAAAAGAAACACAAGCAGTCCATCGGACAGTTTCAACACAAGCCTTGTTTAATGAACCTTATTTGGAAGAGAATATGAAGCTGAACAGTAAAAGTAATCACAACTTCCAACTCTGACTCAGAGAAAGATTCTTCTGGTAAAACTAATCCCCATTAATAAACCTGCATGAAAATGAACGGCATGAATGATTGCGTGTTTCTACTTAGCTGATAGACAAACAGCTGTAAATGATCCAGGGACTGTAAATTAATGGCCGCAACAGGCCACCAGGATTTTGTCCAGTTTGCCCCATGGCCAGTACACGACTGGATGTGAACGATTGCAATAGTGGATGCAATGTCATTATTACTGATGGAGATGATGATAAAACCCACAAAAACAAGACCCAAGTTGCAATGAACCAGAATTATATCCAAATATTCTAACTCAAACTAATGGACGTATAATCTTTGGGCTGCCATATGTGTACAGGAAGTTGGATAGTTATACACAGAAAACACTTTGAGATCGTTTTGCATTGCAATCAGGTTGAATCCTTTTTATCTTCTATCATTTATTTAGCATAGCAATACACTTCTGTCTATAATTTCTTCAAAAGAAAGAAACTTATCAGCAAAATTATCAGTTTCCATTCAGTTTTCCTACTTTGATGCAGTTAAAATTGACATTCAGATCCTTGGATTGAAACCCAAATCCATCGAACATCACGTCCCCAGGTGGGCCTACTCCATGGTGAGAGGAAGCTGGACTGCTACAGAGGAACTCAGAGGCCCCACTCCAGACCAGAAAGGCTTTCTTCTGGGGACCCCGTCAAAAGCAATCTTTTTCCAGAGCCCTGGGTTAACCTTAAGCTACAATAGAGTTCTTTCCGGCTCCAGATAAATGCACCCATAAGAGGAGCCCTCCCCACCACCACCAGCACTGCAGCACAACTAAAGGGGTTCCTGCTCTCCTCTCTGAACCCCCTCTGTTTTTTCTTCTCCTCTCCCCTCCACGTCCCTGATTTTCTTCAAGGATCAAATCAGCACAGTGCTTTCAGGAATTCAGGGAACCGGATAGAGCCTGGACATGCAGGTGCAAGAGATTTGGTTCCAGTGACTGCATGGTACAAGGGAAGGCGAGTAATAAGGTGCCAAGAGGCGGAAGGCAGGAAAGGAACGACGGATGAAGGCAATGACAAAGCATAGGCTGGGTAATTTATGTTTGTATTGTGGATAAAGAGGAGGATGGAGGGGGATTAGAGAGACAGGGCAAAGTAACAAATATTTATTATTAAGAGACAAAGTCAGGTCAGTCAGTCTTTGTTAGAGATGAGAGAAAATCGTTCTCTCCAAACTATATCCGTTTTTTTTTTTTTTTTTTAAATTGAGCAGTTTAGACATCCAGTTGTGAAACTTCTCCCATCCTCCTGACTCTCAAATTGAGATAATGTGAAACGTCTCTACATAATACAGTCATCCACATGATCGATTTATATCTTTAATATTGTGATTAGTGTGTTATATTTATATATTATATTATATTATATTATATTTTATATTATAAATCTTATCTCAAAATCTCTCCTTTTCCTGAGCTTTCATCCATATGTCACGACTTTCCTCGGTGAACGGATGTCATCACTATCCACTATATACAAGGCTCCATATGAACAAATTGCATCCGCAAATACTAGATGCTGTGGAAACCTTCCAACAAACTTTGTTAAAATGTTGTTTCCAAAGGCAAAACGAAATGTTTACGCTCAATCAGTTTTATATCATTTAATAAGATGCAATGAATAAGTCCTGCTCGGACTATGTTCCTCTCAATGCACACTATATTCCATGTTATTTTTGATGACCTTTGGTTGATTTTAACTTGTACAAACAGATATACTAAACAATCAATCATATAGCTTTGACAGACTGAATGAGAAAAAAAACACTCACTATATTAATTTCACACATGTAGTCTAATCCTAAACTACACTGTAAAATTATTCCTAGTGTTCATCTGTTGGAATCTGGTGACAAGCTACCGTGGCATAAGATCTGTTGTCTGCTGGCAAATCAAATATTTATCTTTTTGCCATATTCCAATGACTGTTTGAATTTTCCACCTTAAAGTACCACTCCTAGTCCAACATGTATGTCATATGTGATCATGGCAGAGGATTGTGGTTTCATTCCTGCTGGGGTCGACTGCCGGCCTGGAGCAGAGCTATACAGTATACACTGTAAAGGCAGTATGGAGGAAAACAGAGGAAGAAGGTTGTGAAGGACAAATGAAGAATCGGGGGAACAAAGGGAGGAGGAAGAGGAGGGAAAGCCTGCTAGGGCTAATTAGAGTGATAATAGGGGGCCAGAGCATGCAACAGCAACTGGAAGGGGCTGACGTGACGTGGAGAGTGGAAGCTGGAGAAGAAGGAAGGGATGGTGGGGTGAGAGGGAGCAGAGTGGTGGGAACAACACCTAGGCCTTCCCCACACAATAGGGGGATGCTGGGTAATGGAGGGTGGCTCTCTGTAGACTGAAACTCACTAGAGCACATGGGTAAAATGTCCCATGGAGATGAGATCAGCCTCTGCAGGAATAAATTTGAATTTTCTCTGGAAAACAGACAGTCATCTGTGTATATCTATCACACGGCTACTCAGGCAGTCACGCAGGCGGAGTGTATAAGCAGCTTGGGTCCCTCCACGTCCATTCTAGTTACAGTAGGTCTATGGTGGTGGAAACCCCTGGGAGGTCCTGTGTCGTTGGGAACTCTCGCCTCTTGTTAGCCACTACATGGCTACGGTCTTTGATCAGCTCAGCTGACTCTTAAGCTCAGCTTAGTGCGGCAGGGGTCTGGAAAATGTGGGGAGAGGGAGAGAGGTAAGAGGTGGGGTGAGACAATGGAGAGGGGGAGTAACTGATGGCACCCACTGAACCATGTGTCCCCCGGTAAGGAGTTGGAAGGAAGGAGGAGGAGGAAGAAGGTGATGGAGGATAAGCAGGTTGGAGGGTAAATGGGTGGGGAGGCTGGAAAAGAAGGGTCTCCTTCCATTCCTCCCAAGGCAATTACACTTCATGACTAGCATCACCAGAAGGCGCTGACCCAACCACTGAAATGAAGCCAGGCATGAAAACAAGGTTGACCACGGTGAGTTTGGGAAACAGTGGGATGAAAAGAATTCATAGAAGTGGCTGCCTCTGCATGTCATTAGATGTAGTGTGTCAATAGACTTTGAAGCGTTCATGGAAAGTGCTCACAGTAGTTTTAAGACTTAAGTATCCAAAATGACATAATCAGAGCAATCAGTCAACAACAATAACCTCACCAAACATTCAACTCTCTAACCATTTTCCTCCTCCACAAACTCTCAATGATGCTTTTTTTTTGACACACCACTTGATGCTGCTGTCTACTTTGGGGAAAAGACGCCCTGTTCAGCTCCATAATGAGCAGAGCCAACAGTCTCTTCAGGGGCACTTGAGTCAGACCAGAGGAGCTCTCCTCGGGGGCACACACATACATTATTCATTTCTGTGCTGACTTAGCATTCATTCAGACGCCACCTTCTCATGTGGGCTCTCTGGGTGAAAAACATTAACAGGAAAGGCTTGACGTACTGTAATTACAGTTTAGTGGAGAGTGCTACAGGGTCCCTGGGAATACTGCTAACTCACACACGAGTTTGCATCCCAAGTGATATCAATTTTATAGCATCTTCCTGATGTACGACTGCATACAAATTTCCTTCATGTGACATCAAAGTGAAGCCGCTTCACTGAATAATGTGCTTCTTCAAATACGCTAATCCACAACCTGCCTGTAGTGTTACATAATTCTGCTCCAATACTGTTTACATGTCCACATGTGTCCCACGGTAACCCTGACAACACCGGCTAATCTGATAGGCCCCTGATGTCTTAATTGTGTGTGCATGGGTATGAGACTATCCTAACCACATTTGCTGGTTTCCTGTTTGGGGAGAGTCCTACCAAAGAGATAAGAGCTGAGAGAAGAGAAGGGCTGTATCCACATTGGTAACAGTGGTGGAGACCAGACTGACAGTACAGGGATGCTGGGGTAAAGTCTTACAAAGACAACAGGAAGTCATTCTCTAATCTTTATTGGCAATTACACTTTTAACAAACTAGTGAACCAGTGAAGTGAAAGATGCATAACAATTCGTCGTGAAAACTTTTGGTTTTCAAATTGTCAAAACAAACCAAAAAGCAAACTGAAACTAAATGGTGAAAATAGCAAATAAATAGTCCCAATGAAAACTGATGACACCAGGTTGACACCACTAAGATAAGATATTCCTTTAATCGCCCCTCAGTGGGGAAATTCACAAAAGTCACTGTCGACGAGGATGGGATTCGAACCCACGCGTGCAGAGCACAATGGATTAGCAGTCCATCGCCTTAACCACTCGGCCACCTCGCCTTATTAAGCAAGCATGTAAGTATGATTTTTTTCCTTCGCCTAACTTTCACAAATTATCTTAGTTTCCATACTATAAGTCAGCGGTTCTTATACTTTTTCTGTCATGCTCCCCTTCAGAAGCGGATTTTTTTTTTTTACGCCCCCACCTCACAATTTTTATCGATCATTACCAATGATAGGGAAGGTAACTAAAAAAGAAGGATGCAAGTTGAAATTCAGTGAAAAAAGTTCAAAATGATAGTAAACTCTCATTGGTTTATTTTTCCTACATAGAAATCACATTCATTCAAATTAATTTCACTCCATATTTTCCCCCTGGTCATCCCCCCTGCACTGGCTCTATGCCAACCCTCAGTTTGAGAACCACTGCTTTACAGGCACCTTTCAATGAGACTGGTCACACCAAAGAAAACCCCTACTCTATGGTCTTTGGAGAAATGCCAAAAACAACATATGCTTGCCCTTACCTAAAAAGCATCCTCTTGTGGTTGGGCAAAAATTACGACTGTCTCTGAGAAGCAAAGGCAACTGTAGCATGGCAGAGCACAGAAGATGGCAGCTCATGTCCAATCTCCAAGTCAAATTAAATTTCTTTACAGCATGATCACCCTTTTTTCTAACTTTAGTCAAGGAGTTTAGATGTCCTAATTCAACTAACTCACCTAATTTATAAAGCTGGCTGATCAGAAAACATGATTCATTTTTCAAGTGGTACTATGGAAGGTTCTGACAAACACAGACCTGACAAAAGCACACCAGATCTAGACCTTTATATGGGTAAATTTGAAAGGCAATGGCAGAAAACCTGAGGATTCTATACTCGCAGCCTGCAGGCGGCGAGTGTCTTACAATTCTGAGCTGCCTTTTTCCCTTGCAATAGTATTGCCATAACCCCACCGATGTCAATCTGCTGTTATGATTCAAAATCAGAAAGCCTCCTCGAAGCCCCCACCCCTCCACCCACCCTGGACCTGCACTTGTTTTGCCTCTCTTTCATCTCTTCTCGCCTCTCGGGCTCAGCTGACCTCGCCGCTCTGACCACAACTTACCCCATATGTCAAGCTCCTCATTAGGCACTGTAAAGCTGAAAACACAACGGTTACGGTCACACATCATACACCCTGAATATGCAAACCTATTAGAGTAGTGTGGATGAGAAAGACTTGGAGGACAATAAGCCTGGGTTGGTTTGAACTATCGGTAGACCTCTATGTATGGCTCTTTCCATCCATGTATGTGCGCATGTGTGTGTGTGTTTAGTGAAGGGTTTTCAAAGACATGCTCGGATAAGTGAGGTCACATGCATGTTCACATGCTCTGTTTTTGATGTTATGGTCGATGAAGTTCAAGTTCAAAGTTGAATGTGTAGGGGAAGTAAGAGAAAGAGACAAAAGGGCACATACAAAATACATGGGGAACACAAAAAACATAAGTGGAGAGAAATGATGATCATTAACACACAACAATAGACCACCAACAACATCTTGTTTTTCTTTATATTTCTAGAATTTGTACTGAGCTGAGTAATATTTTTTGAGACTGCTGAACACAGCCTTGAGTGTGTAAGAACATGGTTGTTGTGTAGACAGGTTGTGTGTGTGTGTGCAGGGTGGAGGTGAGACATGTCTCTTACACATGTCAGAAAACGGCCATGTCTCCAAGGCCGAGTGTGAGGACGGCCTAATTGGCAGAATAGAATTATTGAGTTAGTTAGTGAATTGAAGGTAATTTAATGAGTCGAGTTGAAGCAGAGCTGATAGTGTGGGAAAGCAGGTTTCTGCACTCTCCACAGGCACAAAAGACTGGAGTGTGTCTGCATTTACAGCTCATAAGGATGTACAGTCGGGTGAACTCTCGATCGCCCGCTCTCTTTCTCTCTCTTCATTTGTCGAGGTTGCCATGGTGATAGGGGAGGCTTGCCTCGGCGGCCCATAATTTCAAGAGAGCCTGTCTGGATGTGACACATCCTTTTCAGCCAGGCATTGTTTCGATGCTGATTTACGTGTGTTTGTTGCACTTTACCACCACCTCCTCCACACCTCCAGCGGGGGCAGCAAACTTTGAATGGATCGATGCATCCAACAACAGGTGAAACAGCATGTTGACATGATGTCGAAGGTTTGATTGGATGATTAAGACACAGACTCTGAGTCCTTTGTTAAATAAATGTTTGACTATTTTTCCATTAATAAAACATCATGACTTTACCTATGCTCATGTTTCCCCTCATGAGCTCCATCTTTTGCTTTTTCTTTCCCTCTCTGTTTGAAACAGTGAATATTTTCCCAACCAGCCCTTCTCTCTTCCCTCCCACTAGGCGTTGCTACAACACACAGGAGTCCAATCAGAGGCCAGCCCTTTACCCCATCCCTCTGTGGTTAGCCTGTTATGGACTTTTTGTGTCCAGTTTTTTTTCTTTTTACTTTTTTTTCTGCTACCCCTCATTGAGGCACTTGAGCCTGGAGCAGATGGAAAGATTGTAGTGGGGGGAAGTAAGCAAGCAGCAGAGAGAGTGAGAATTGGAAGAAGCCATGCAGAGAGTGAGGCAAAGCAGCGACGATGCTTGATGAACTGAACCACTAACCGCCAGAAAGTCTTTCCTCCACTTTGACTGCACCTTCAGAGAGACCAAGGAAGACAGCCCTGAGGGGAGACAGCGACTCATCATCCCAGCTGACGGGCAAAACCCAGCCCAGGACGTGGAGAGCAAAAGAAAGCAAGAGAGAGTTAGAGACCAGGAGGGGAGTTCTACAGATGAGAGTTATAGCAGAGAGGCAGAAGGAGATGCTCAGAGGGACCAGATAGTGAGGGCAAAAGTGAAACAAGAAACAGGATTGCTACAGGTGTGTCCACAGACTGCTCAAAGAAAGGGGCTGCACACCAGGGTGATCCGAACAAAGGCTGCTGCAAGTGAAACAGGGAGTGAAAGAGTGAGAGCAGACAGACACAGAAGGACAGAGCTAGGTAAGGATGGCCAACTCAGGTCTCCAGCTGTTGGGTTATTTCCTGGCGTTGGGCGGTTGGATCGGCATCATTTCCACCACCGCCCTGCCCCAGTGGAAGCAGTCGTCGTACGCCGGTGATGCCATCATCACGGCCGTGGGTCTGTACGAGGGGCTGTGGATGAGCTGCGCCTCTCAGAGTACAGGACAGGTGCAGTGCAAGATCTTTGACTCCATGCTCTCGCTGGACAGTGAGTACCATGTTTGACTATGGCTCGACAAGCCTGACTAACTTTAATGCCTTTCACTGACTCAGATCTCCCTGTGAACTAATGAAATCCTGCCAGCTATTTGGTAAATTCTCCTAATGGATTATATGCTACTATGGGCAAATTGAGACTTCATGATTATTATCATATTTGAAACATGATATAATTAACAAAATATGCAAAAATCTTTGTGGGTAGAAAACTTTATGGGGCAGCTGATTAAGTGATATTTGCTAGATAATTTGACCAATGATGGAAAAGCAAATTCAAAGGTTTCTCTCATTGTTTTAATCACACTCTATACTTTACACTATATTCTTACTCTATTGCTTTCTTTCTTGGCTGCTCCCATTTATGATTTTTCTTTTAAATAATTGTTGTTTTGGCAGTTCTGTGTGTATTTTCATCAGCCAGGGTGACAAGAGCAAAATCCAGCCTGAGACATATCTATGAAGTTGTATTACTAATCACAAGAGTGACTGTAGCTGATCCACTTATTAATCAACAGCAAAAACAGAAGGAAAACATGTCCTCAAAACCTCGCTATCTGGGACAATTCAGGAGCTGTAAATCTCACTTAAAATGCTGCTGTTCAAATCTTTAATGATGCTGAATTAAAACTCCCAAACATCATGAAACATAATATGTGAGGAGTGGGAGGGGGTCAGGAATGTGGGGTTCAGACATAAATTAGCTCCGAATATGAGCCTCCTGTCATCTCCAATCTGTAAGTAGGACCTAGTGACTCATAATTAATGGTGCACAGATTATAGGAATACATCCATCCACTGTCTGCTTAAATCATCCTATTAGCGATTCTAATGAAAGACTAGCGAGGTGGGCTCAGGCAGAGATCATTTTAACACAACAATTGAACACTTTGAGGCTGTTTTTCTCAGTGGTTTGAGTCCAGCTTTGACACACTCGCCTTGAAACAACAAGTGAGGCCATTTGCAAACATTTTGGTCTTCTAATGAGTCATTATATCAAAACATTTTCTGTGGCGTTCTGTGTGACGGGTGCCCGAGCTGATCTCCCATCTCCTTTGGTTCATTGCAGCAATAAGAACAGCGTATTGTCCTTGGGGATGAATAGGGGCTGTTAGGAGAAGAAAAGGGCAGTGTTGAGACAAACACCAGAGATATTCCCAGAATGCGCTCTGTCTTCCCCACACGCGCACATTGTTCCATTTGTACATTAACACACCCAGTAAGTACAGATGCAGACTGGAGACAAACACTGAAGAAAACCCTTCTGGAGAGTGAACTGTGTCCGTCTGAATGAGCACAGTCACGACCAAGCATTCTTGATCAATCACAGGTTTATTCAGGTGTTTCCCCAGACAGATTATGAAATGGAGTAGATCAGCATCCCATCATGTGTCCGGGGTCAGAGCAGGCACTCCAGGTCTGAATCTTCATTAAAAACGCCTCTGGGGTTTGTTTGATCCAGCCGTAATGCTGATTTGAGTTCTCTCCTCCCTGGTTGCATTCGCAGCAGGAGCAGCATGTGATGGTGGCTATAATTGTTCACCAGACTGTGCTGCGCTCTACTGAAGCAGCCAAGCCACCGTAGTTTGAACTGTTGGATCTGAGGCTACCTTACTGACTGTTTTGCTGATCAGGATAATAATAGACAAGGTTGGCTGTTATTGTCAGATGAGTGTGGATGGTGGTGCTGAAAGGACAGCTCTTCAGAACTGAAACATCTGAGCATCATATCAGAGACACGTTGACCTGCCTCTGTCAATCTGTCCTGTCACAGTCCATCAGTACCTCGCGTTCACTTTAACGTTAAAGACTAAATGTATGGTGTTTCTTGCTGACACCTCTGATGCTGAACGCAGCTTCAGATTCAGTAGATGAGGACAGGGCACTTGTTTGTCACTACATGCACCACTACAGTAGTGTTTCTCTCAGTTTACACTCCTCATAATTCAAAACTTACTGTTTATATCATATTTTGGATCAACTGCCTAAGAGCCAAATCTGTTCAATCAGTAAGCAACTGTCCAATACACACACCAGCTGCTGTTATTTGTCACTGACTGAGGGATAACGCTGGTGTTATTATATATTGTTTCTCATGGGCGACAAATCCCCCAAAAATCAAAACCAACAATGCATTTATGCCTCGCTATTCTCTCTGGCTTCCCTAACCATCTGATTTCTGATACCTGAAGTAGATATTTAAAAACCACAAATATTTACTTTCTATGGAGGCTCAGTAGATACCTAAAACAGCTGGGCCCTGTAGTTTTAACCATGTTGCATGAAGCAGGAGTAGTACATTTGTCTGAGACTACTTTCAAGCTGTGGATGAATACACACTTGGTGCGCTAGTGAGTATTTGAGGTGCTGTATGTTTCAAAATATGCATTTATGAAAGAACACGTCACCCATTGTAAAGATGTGGTTTAAAAGTGTCTGGATGACAATGGAGCTTTATGACACAGAGAAATAACATGCATACACAAGATTTTCACTCACACACAATACTTGTTAGTTGGATAAATTCATTGTTGGTTTTGGTCTTTACATTGGATTTGTTGAAAATAAGAAAAATCTAGAATATCACTAACTTTATTATTTAACACTCAAGTATCTGTGATGGGTTGGAGTTCAGGTTCAGTCATGGCTATGAATAAAGGTGGTGTGATGTGCAGTGCTCACATAACAGTATTCCAGTCTTACTATAAGCTTTTTGCCTGTCTGTCTTATTTGCTGCTTTAAGAGTTTACTGTTGCCCAGTTAGGATAATTGGGACAAACCCCTGTTTGCTTAAAAGTGAGCTGAGGGGAAACTGGTTGAGGAAAACTCAATTTTTGCCGAATAGAGTGTGGTAATAGAACTAAGAACATCATATTAGTGAGTTTGTGCTTTGAGTTTGAGGCGTAAAGGGCTGGAGCTGTCAAACATGTGTGAAGTTTTAGAGTTGGGTAGTGAGTGGGCAAACAGATATTACGTATGACAGAGTCACAAGTGACCTCACAATGGGACCTTACAGTGCCTCCACACACGCCAGCAGCACACACATTCATTGAAAGCCTGTGGCTGGCACTGCCAACCTTGGCACTGGAAAGAGAGGGCGTAGTGGGTGAGCCAGCTACCCCCCCCCCCCCTCCACCTCCCTCCTTTTAGCCTCATCTTCACCCCAAAGGCCTCTGAACGGCCTTCTGGGTTGTCGCTGACTGAAACTGGTCAGAGTGGTGTCATTTAGCATCGGCCTGAACCCCCGCATGCCCTCAGAAGAAAAGAGGAATGGATAAAAGAAAGAAAGGAAATCAAACCTCTCTCTGTTGAAGTCTATTCAGACACTCCATCAAAAGAAGCTCTGGAGCCATAAATCAGACTTCAAAGCTTGTTCCATCCTCTTTCCCCCATCATAAGTCCCTTAAGATCAGCTTCTGAAACGCTGCTTCACTGCCGCACCATGAATGATGGTGTGTGTATTTCTGTCACAATGACAAATGATGACTTTAGGTCCCTGCTCAGGCTGTTGCTCCTTTTGAAGTGATTTTCCTTTTTCCAATACATATGGTCACATTATATTCTATTCTAGCTGGAAACAATAATGTGACTAAAAAATCTTAACTTGAGATCCAATTAATTTAGCTTTGAAGACCATGACTTGTGAGTTAAAGCTTTTGTGGGACTAGTCAGTTCTATTTTATTCTACTCGATTCTATTCAGACTTTACTGTTGATTTTTAAATTTAAATTACTTCATACGAGGTCCACTTATTTATTTCTAGAACTTAAAAGCCTGTTGTTGAAAGCTCTGAAAAAACAAGTAAGTGGACATTGATTTATGGCTTTTTTTCCCCCAAAAAATTCAATTGAGAATAAAAGTTTTTTGCTGATATTTGATGTTTTTAAAAATCTCATTGCAAGGTCCACCTACAGGCTTTCCCCCAAAGCTCTGAAGACCATGAGATGCAGTTGACAGCTCAAGAAAAAAAAATCTTCTTATTATTTCATTTCTATTTTTAATTCTGTTCTCTTGTTTTTTTCTGTTCGAGTCTATTCAGTGTTGTGTTGTGGCTCTGATGTCATTTGAGTCTTGCCTATCTCCTGTGACGTACAAACACTGGCTTACACTTCAAATCATTGTTTTTTGAAGCTAATGCCTGTTAAACCTGTATCAAAAGCTCTGTTGTGTTTACTTTAATTACCATATCTGTCACATATCGGGATCAGGATATTAGATTTGTGTTTTCCACCACTGTAGGGATTTCAATAATCCCCTTGCTTGTTGTAAATAAGACGCACTCCATCAGTGTTTTGACAGTGTCATTAAGCGTTTAGCAATGCTTTCCCATTAACACGTTCATGAGCTGTGTTTGAGGCAGTAATGTCTGATCGCTGTGGCGACAGCCCCATGAAAACAATCTTGCTTTGTGACAAAGCCACACTAATCCCACTGTGTGAAACATGTAAAGCAGGCCCTCCTACAGCTGCTCTGTGTGAGAGAGAGAGTTGTGTGTTTCATCTGTGTCTGTCCCACCTACAGCAATTGTGTGTGTGTGCAGATATTGTGCATTTGTACATATGTGCGAGTGTAAATATGTGTAAATATGTTCCTCCCACTAAGTTATGTGGGTGCTGAGGCCTGTGTGGGCAGCGCATTAGATTTTTGAGAAGGCAAAACCACAGTGGAATGATCTTGAGAAGAGTTTGAGGATCATTTAAGGTCTCAGAGCTCGGCCAAGAAAGTCACCTCTGGAAACGCTGGAATGACCCTGCTGGGAAATAGGACAGTGGTGGACTCTCCCTAATGAGCTTTCTGTCATAAATGCATGTGGTCTCCCATCAATTCTGCATGGCCTGTGTAGCTTCATTCCTGCATAATTTTCACTTTAATGTGCAGAAATGTTTGCTTTATTCCAAGTGATGGACTAAAAGACTCTATTTGTTTTCTCGTCTCCTCACCACTTTCCTCCCTTTCTTTCATATCTTCTGCTGTATCACTATCATTCTGTGTTCCCCTCTGCAATCCCTGCCTCCTCCTTTCTTTTTCTTTATCTAGTCCACATCCAGACATGCCGGGCCCTCATGGTAGTGTCAGTGCTGCTGGGCTTTATCGGCATCATCATCAGTGTGGTGGGCATGAAATGCACTAAGGTGGGAGATAATAACCCAGCCACCAAAACCCGCATCGCTGTGACCGGAGGAGCTCTGTTCCTGCTCGCAGGTGTGATTTCTGCTCTGTTCTGTTAATATATCATTTTGTTTACTGCAACCAGAAATATACTGCAATCAACCAGTGCATTTAGCTAGAGTGGTCGGCATTTTTCTAGCCTGAATGTCTCCACGGGGGTCTTCTGGGTAATTAGAATCCCTGCTGTAAACAGGAAGTGGTCATTTTAGAAGCATTAGCCACTGACCTCAGACACAAACCACAAGCCCAGGGGAGAAAATTAACTAAGCAATGATTCCCCAGTTCATTTGTGTGTTGTTTTAGCTTCAATTTGCAGGATTAATTGACACAGAGAACCACTACACCCTTGTTAATCTTTGCTCCCTCGACAGGTCTATGTACACTGGTGTCTGTGTCCTGGTACGCCACTCAGGTGTCCTATCAGTTCTTCAACCCAAATACACCGCCCAACGCCAGGTATGTGAAAGAACTGCTGCCAACAACAAGCGCAATCATTTCAGAGGCTTTAACCCTAACTCAGATGGGAGATTATATGCTGTGTGTATCCTTCCATCTTATGGTCCTTTACTTTAGGTCAGAATGTTGTTTGCCTTTAGAAACATTGTTACATGATTTGAGCTCAACAATGAAAAGGAAGTTTTGATAATTTTGTCACCTGAGTGCACCTGTTCTGTGTGGATTATAAAAAATATCCAAAGCATTGAATATCTCATGGAGCACCATTAAATCCATCATGAGAAAATGTAAACTTACCAAGAGAAGCTTGTCCACTTGATGGACCAAAGAAGGAGAACGTTAATCAGAGAAGCAAGCAAGAGGTCAATGGTAGCTCTGGAGGAGCAGGAAAGATCCACAGCTCAGGTGGGGGAATCTACAACTATTAGTCATGCACTTCACAAAATCTGGCCTTTATGAAAGCGTGGCGAGAAGAAAGCTGCTGCTAAACGAAGGCCATAAGAAATCCTGTTTGGAGTTTGCCACAAACCATGTGGGACTGAAGTTGAACTTTTTGGCCCTGGTTCAAAATGCTGTGTGTTGTGGGAGCCCAACAGTGCACCATCCCCATAGTGAAAGACGGTAGTGGCAGCATCATGCTGTGGGGATGCTTCATCAGCATGTAATGGGGAAATGATCAGGTTTGAGGGCAATGATGGATGGAGTCAAATACAGAACAATTCTGGAAGAAAACCTGTCTGTAAAAGACCTAAGACTGAGGCGGAGCTTCACCTTCCAGCACCAGCATGTTGTACGTTGCTTTGGATAAAAGCATCTGCTAAATGAAATTGTAGAATTGTGGACAGTGATTCTAAGAATACAGCCGAAGCTATGCTGGACTCGTTTATGGCAAAGAATGTTAATGTCTCAGAATGACCCAGTCAAAGCCCAGACCTCAATCCAACTGAGAATCTGTGGTGAGACTTGAAAACTGCCATTTACAGATGGTCTCCATCCAATCTGACTGAGCTTGTGCTATTTTGCCAAGAAGAGTCCAGATCAAAAGACTTTTTGTCACGACATTTTGCATCTTAAAAGACTGTGCATGTTGTGTTGATAATGGTAAAAAAGGCAATGTGTGAAGATGGTGAGCTTTAACTGCTAACATTATAGTATTAAATCCATTATTATATTAGAGCTAATGTTATAGTTTAGTGGAATTCAAGACAGTAAAATAGTATACAGTTTCTATCGAGCAGCCCTTAGTACCTGTCTCTGAGCATAAAAGAATTTCTTTTATGATGACCTAAAAAGATTCAGAGATAAAAAGGTTATCTGATTTTGGAGATGCTTTGCCCTCCCTCAGAGGTGGCCTTGTAAAAATGAGGAAATCCAGGCAGTGGTAGCAAGATCTCAAGACAGGCACTATAATGCTCTCACATGTTAACTCATTGTTCATTCTGAGAATCAACAAAGTGGCTTTCTAAGTAAAGCAAATAATTTAGATACATGATCCTTTAGATTATTATTTCACCTATATACTCTCCTTTATATTCTAAGACATTTCTTTGGTAAAAGTACTTGGAATTTCAGCCTGTTTTTGATTTCCAAAAAGTTGGAGTTAATCATAATAATTTAACCCTTCTTCTTTTCCTCCCTCTTTCTCGCACAGGTATGAGTTCGGCTCGGCCCTGTTTGTGGGCTGGGCGGCGGCCAGTCTGACGGTTCTGGGCGGCTCCTTGCTGTGCTGCTCCTGCTCTAAAGACGACATGCGAGGGCAGCAATATTACCGCCAATCACAGCCTTCCACAGCCAGGGAGTACGTGTAAAAACCCACCCTCTTTCCAGCAGCCACCCAAACAGAGAGCATCGGACACGCTTGGCACCAATCCTCTGTTTTTTTCCCCACAAATTATACCTGCTAAAATGAAACAAAAAGACTATCACACGCACACACATGCAATCATGTAGTACTCAGACACTGACATACATGTGCAGACACAAGTACTCACATACAGTATTATACATAAACTCATTACATACCACTTTAATGAACTTTAATGAATTATTTATGTGCAGACAACCTACATATTTCATGTCAATCATTCAGCTAACTTATATAATCATAAGCTTGCTATATGAGAACCTCACATGTGCCTTAATGTCATTATTTAATCCATTTGAAATTAGTGCAGCTGCTTAAATCTCACCTCAAAAATCACAAGTACTCAGTCTGAGTCATCCACTTTCTGAAAGATAAAAAGGAAACAAATCAAAATATTTGTTTCTTGCTACAGCAAAACTACATTTAAAGTGAATTAATAGCTAAAAGGTATCACAGCAGATACCCAAAGAGAACGGACATGGAGCTAGAAATACTGCTATTGCAAAACTTGCAGAACCTTTATTAGCATGTCCAATGCTTCCTGGTTGGAGCTGCATCTGTGGTTTGCCTCCATATTGCTTTGTGTATTCACACTCCACTGGTGCAGTTATGCTGTGTGACGGGAGAGCCCCAAAGCACTGTGCAAAAACTTGGAAAAGTTACTGAGCGGCTCCTCTGCTGCTGTGGGAGAAACAGAGGTTGGCTTGTCCAATCTCACCCAGGAAAACAGGTCAGTTAGGTCGTGATCACAGAGGACACTGATGTCTCCTGCTCACACTCAAAGCACAGTTGCAGGTAAACAGAGCAGACACTCCAGTGGATTCAGTGGGGCACTTCCATTTAGTTTCACTGCGGTGCAACCGTTCAGTTAGCACTGCCAAAGCAAAAAAGATCATTTTTGAAACTAAAAATGAGCAAGATAAAATCAGCCTCCTAACTGCTCCTGCTGTGAAGAGGGTAGATAGAGTTTAGATAAGTTTTACTGACATGGAGATCAGGTCTGTGGACAGAATTTTACAATACGATTCTGGTGAGGAACTGTTAAATACTTCATTTATTTATTTGTTGTTGACCTAAAAGGAGTCAACTTTACTTATAATACGTAAATAGACTGGAATCCACCAGTCCACTAAATGATAGTGTTTAAGTGTTGACTGTAAACTCAGCCCAGGTTGCTCAGTCACCACCACCACCTTCAGACAAATCATCTCAGTAGCTATGACCTGATGAACACAGCTTACATGTGATTACACCAAAGTGACTGCGAAGAAAAAAAGCAGGTGTGTTCAGTGTCCTGTGTCATTAAGGCCTGAGGCAGCCGTTACTTAACTTCCTCACTTTAAAAGGCACTTGTTCATATAGAGTCCTGTTTTACACAGTAATCAGATGAGAGCTGCACATGAAGCCACAGTGTGAACTGCAGGAGTGGAGGTGAACTGTCAGTGGGTGAAGGTGTCTGCTTAGTATATGGAGTGTGAATGCTGTTAATGATCATTTCACTGTTTTACTCCACACTAAGAGGAAGCAGAGTCTCATCATATCACCATGCTCCATTTACTAACACCATCATTCCAGATTCATACACTCATAATCTCTTGTATAACCAATGCCTCTAAATCTAAGCTATTTTATATACTTCTCACACAAGTATAATCATCATATGCTATAAGACACTAGTGCAGTATTAGACTTTACAATGCACCATAAGCAGAGTTGTAAATAATACAAACCATGTCATACATAACTTCAACGCAGTGGAACTGACTTTGTGTATTTTACAAACCACTGACTACTTCATGAGGATAAATGACAATAGATAGCAGCAGCAGATCTACCCCTTGTGATGAGTCTGTAAAACTCAACAGTGGACCTAAATTGGCTCCTGAGTTCCCCCCTCCCACATCACTTTGCCTTCATTTGTGTCTCTAAAAGAGCTGGTCCATCACTGTCCCAGATAATAAAGCCATTAACTTTTCTCAGAATCGCTCCCAGTCCCCCCATTTCCTGCTCATACAGCCTCTCTTCTTGGTAGCCACTTGTTTGTGGAGTGCTCTGTTATTCTCAGATTGGGGGGGTTGTAAGGTCTCTAGGAAATTCCTTGTGCCCTTTAAATAAAGGGGGATGTCAGGCGTCACTGGTCTGTCAGTAGCAGCTGTGCTTTGAATAGGGAGCGCACAACAACAAGTCTGATAGATTTTCAGACATGTGCTTATTTGCTTTCTTGTTGGATGTTAGATGAGAAGATCGAGGCCACTCTCATATTCATCTCTTAAACATGAAGCTCCTGCATTGGGAAAATCTGGCTCTGTGCAAAGATAAAAAGAAGACAAAAACATTACTGAGCTTTAGAGGTGCTGGCAGGAAAATCATGGTACTCTCTTGCTCCAGCTTCATATTTATCATAGAGACATGAGAATAGTATGAATCATCTAACTCCAACAGCATGAAAAAGAGTGTTTCCCAAAATGTCAAACTATTCCTAAAGAAACAGCTGATGAACTAGACGGTGACCAGATGTCTTGACGTGTCTGGGATCGTCCCAGTTTCAACCTGGCTGTCCCAAGACAAACAAACACTAAAATGGCCTGGTTTTCAACATTCATGACAAAATTGTTCCGACACAATTCACAATCAAACGCTTATTCCTACCTACCCTGATATAAACACATAATCAATGCAGCATGCGTCTGAAGTCGACACTGATTTGTCTTTACATGTGTCAATCAAACCAATGTGTCCAGGCTGTTGCGGTACAGTTAAAGGTCCCGGCTAGAGGGTTTGAAAATAATGTTACCAGAGCTACAGCCAGAGAAATCTGACTTAATATTGTGTTTCACCTTCATCAATCAGTCATTACTAACATTTATTAGAAACACATCATCCCTCTAAATACTGGATTACTTGCTCTCTAATATGTAGCATCCCCTCCCACGCTCCTTCTCATCGACTTTCCACCCTCTTTGCTAATTTCTGTACAATGATCAAGTGTCCTGTTTTGGTAGCTGTTGTGAGAATTGGACAGGTCTTGATGTGTCTCTTATTTCCCCTCCTGTCCTCTAATCCTGTTCTTCTGTGAATGTCTTCTTCTCTCCTCTAATTCAGGGCAGAGTTGTTGAGTGAAACTAGTTTCCCTGACTGATCAGCCCCTGCCTTTTTATCGAGGACTGTCCGACTGTCCAACCACTGTCTTCCCCCTTTTTTTTCCCTGTTACCTCTTAGACTCTAAATTTGGACTTCTTGTAGCAGAATATTCCCTTTCCTTTAGTACTACATCTGCACCTTATCAGTTTTAATGGGAACCAGGATGCATTGGCTTCTCCCATTCCCTTCTGAGCCTTTTCTGTAAATATGGACTCTTAAAGGATATGTGATCAGATCTTCTATTTAAGAAAAGAGGTGGTCTCCATTTCAGCCTGTCGACCCTCTGCTACACCTCCCACAACCCCCTCTGTCCCGTTATTGGCCAAACGTTAACAATGAGTGGAAAGTCTCTGTGGTATTGTTGGGCTGATTTATGATTTCACTTATATCCTATGACCTCTGGGTTTTTTTTGTAAATGTAATCTTTTGGGTTTATTTTGTTGGCTGTGACTGTAACTTTGACTGAAACGTGTCTTTTTTTCCCTTTTGAATTGCAGACCAAATGTTAAAAGTACCCCACCAGAGAAAAGGGAGCAGTACTTGTAGTTTGGGAGAGTCTTCTGGCCTTACCATGGTTTAGATTCTGTCAACAGACAAAACCCTCTCACTGAGGAATTCAAAACAGACAGACATTATAGAAAGGATTTATGAACATCAACCTTTCAAGCATATTGCAGCAACATTAATTAGAGACTTGTTGAAGTAGAACAAATTGTTTGGGGAGGTTTTGTGAAATAGTTGTTTCAGGGGGGGATTGACACAGATGATCTTGTCTGTTTTGTTGACTTTGGGAGAGACAGTCATTCAGGGTATGTTTTCTATAACATGTTAAAATGCCCAGGTGTATATACCACCTACTCTATTCTCTCTATTTTTTTTTTTTTTACTACATATATAATGTTTTACTCCAGTGCCTTATAACACATGTTTGTGCACATGTACGTATGTTTTTGACTTCATGAATAGTCTCCCATCCCATCTGAGGGATGTGTCCATAGCTCCTCTGCCAGCAGTTCTGAATACCTTTATTTTTTATTATTGTCAGATTTCTGAAAATGAATGTGAAGCTACTCTGCAGTACCAGTTACGAAACAACAAAGACATACACACGATAGATCTTCAGCGTAGTGCCTTATGCCACTGTTCGTAAGAAACTGTGTGCCTGTTTTCAAGTAGCCTGGATTGAGGATATACCCAGCACATTTATTTTGTTTTGTTAAGTGCCAATATGATTTTGTGTGAATGACAGAGTCGTTGTATTGTTGACTCTAAAGGATGTACTGTACTGTGTGCTGTCTCCTGTACTAAGGAACGCCAGTTTGCTGAGTGTTCAAATGCCCTTCTGATGCCTGCATTTATTTACCATGCCATTCCTTTCTCTAATATTTACCTCCTCCATGTTGTGTATCATCTCATTTACAGTATAGCCCTGTCTGTTTCTTTTAGAATAAAGTAAACAGAGACATAAAACTGGATCTGGCTACGAGTCAGTGCTTTATTAGTTGTTTCCTAACTTTTCGCCCCCACCTGACTTTTCGCTCACAGCCCCCGCTCCTTCCTCCTTTCCAGCTCAAATACTTCTTTTGCACCCTGTTGTTCGATAATTGCAGGCGTGGAATTCCACTTCTGCTCCACTGGACTGTGGCACATTCTCAAAGGTGGAGTTAACTTGCTCACCACCGCTACAACTGACAACAAGAATTTTCTGCTGTTGTTGAGTTTCAAACATTTGTTAAATCATGAGCGTGGAATTAAAGGTTGGTTTCTGTCTGAGTGGGATGCAGTCTGTGAGCAAAGATTGCACATTGTAGCTGGTAAAACTAATGTATAACTATTTTTTATACTAAATGCCAAATCATTCTTAATAGTTTGAAATTTGTTTTTATTTATTTATTTATTTTACTTTAAAAAAAAATACAATTTCACATGTTTTGAATTGCACTTCTGTAACATTATCAGACTCAAGATGGACAAAAAATGGATCAAAATCAATGCATGAGAACTAGAGATATCAGTTTTTATATTTAATTTTCCTACCTTGCTAAAAGCCGTGCCTACATTACCCACAATGCCACATCAGTTCTGTCAAAGATTCAGGTGTATTGCTTGTAACAACAGATTTTTTTCATTTTCCAACTTCAGCAACAACATGATGCACCTCTGGATTCACACAAGGTCATATGTCATGTATGTATGTATATATATTCATGCCTCTTTACTGTGAGGGCTCAGCAGTCTGAGTTTGTGTCTGTGTTTCCTTGCTGAGCTGCAGTGGATCACAGCAACACAAAGAGTGAATCTCACAGGAAAGAAATAAACCAATGCCTCCACAGCAGAAATAAAATCTTCGTTTAGCTAATTCAGACCACTGAAGCCTTCTATTAGCTCCAGTTGAATGCATTTCTTCACAGAACAAAGACAGTGAACTTTGATCTTCAGCCCCCTGTTTAGAGACTCTGGATGAGGCCTGAGAGGATACCATTCATTGTGAACTGAACCTCAGAAAGAATCCAAACTTACAGCACAACCTGGGGAGGCTCTATCAAAATGCACTCTCTTTGTGTAAATGTCTGGAAACAACCAATCATGTCAATTCAACATCCCCCCACTACGTGCAAACACCTGTTGAGGTCAGTGGATTCCCATTATATATGATATGTCTTCATCGATCCTCAATAAGAAAAATGACAATGTTTTCTTTTGGCAACGAGAGAGAAGTATTCTATCCAATCAGAACTGAGAGTATGATTTAGGCATCCAACGCTAAAAACACCTGCAAGTCTCAGGGTCGTGGGAAACTGGAGGGTGTGACATTGAGTGTGTATGAACAGGTGTTTACACTGGAGCCACGTTAGGAAGGGATCTGTTCATGGCCAGTAGAGAGAGGAAGAGTGATCACAGTGGCCAATAAAATTCAATGGACATGTGGGTATTGTATTTAGATAGAGTTGAAAAAATGTGAAACTTTTCTGAAGCAATTCACACAAGCATAAAATAACATGGAAAGATCTTGAACGTGTGGATGATTTGAATTAATTATTATTGATTTGGAGTCCACAAGCAGACCATAAAAGCCAGAGTGCACTGCTTTTTGCATTTCAGTCCTGCTGTAATAAATGATCTTTTTTTACCAAGGACAGTCTGTCCATGAGATTGTATCAGGAGTTAAAATAAGACTCTTTGAGAAAGATGCGCGTTGACGACACCAGTGATGGGAACAGAGTACGGATGTGAAATCTCACATGCACCTGACATGTGTGGATGCACCTACACTACCTATGACTATACAGCCTGTTCCACAATACTGATTCACACCATTTAAGACTATCATGCAAAAAACTAAAACAATATTTGCTCCAAATGTATGTAGACTATAAACATTTCACCACAACTGTGATTTATAGCACATTGTTAAAACTCACATCCAAATTGAACATATATACTAGCATCTGCCTCCCTCTGAGCTTGAGCTATCTGAAAGATGTTTCTACCATTTTAACAGCAATAAATCATTAACGAGATATTCAGCAACACACACATTTATAAATTCACTTTTACCGTAAATGAGTATGATGATAGACAAAGCATACATAATGAACCCGCTGAACTGAAGCTTACAGCAGAAACCAGATCATTACAGTGAACACAGGAATGTGTTTTCCCGCTTTTAGCACCCCGAATGATGGATGATGTGTTACACATGCATTTGATTTGGACTCGCATATCGTGGTTATTTGGGAATGTGAGACTGGAAACTATCTCCTTTATTGCTGAGCTGTAAACATCATGACAACAATGTAACATGTTTTCATAGTGAAACTCGTCATTCACACTGAGGAAGAGAATGGAGGGCAGACACGAGCGCTTTACTGAACAGTAGCACTGACGCCAACAACAATTTGAGTGATTGTTTATTACAGATAAATATCTAATAGACCACTGAGAGAGACACTGTTGATGGCACAGATTCCATCTTTTCTAAATGTAAGTCTTGTAGTTTGAGGCAGACGGTGGTGACGCGGCAGAGCTGGTTTGGGCTGGTCGACTGTGAGTGAGTCTGATGGCATCAGAGATATGAGACACACTCCTGACTGTCAGTGCAGCTGAGGTAAGAGAGCACAACACACTCGCCACCATGAACCAGTAGGAGAGCCCAAACTCAAACGTTATTCCTGGCATCCCCAGAGTCACCTGTTCAACACAGAGGCAGAAAAAGTGAAGTGAGCACATTATATCTTACTATGAATAATGTCTTAAAGGCATGAAAACTTTCTTCCTGTGATTTTCCTCCTTCTATCTCCGATGATATTATTAGAAATTCAGTAGGAAAAAAAAGTGGTTGCTGCAATTTTAAAAGAACGTCTCCCTTGATTTCTGGGTTTTTTAAGAATTCTTTGAGAACACCATTAAACGTGTGCTACAGGCTCGTATCCTCTCGCTCTCCTCCTCCTCTTCTGTGAATTCCATTGCCTCCTAGCAACATTAGTTAGCAGAATATCTAACTGGACTGAAGCTCCTTCAATTTATTTTAGCATGACAGGTTTGTCCCTGAGCAGCATCAAGCTTCTGTTTCTGCCTGCCAGAAAAACACTGACACACAGCAGATTCAAAGGACTGTCTTTTTTCATTATGTCGATACAAGAAGGTGCACCTGTGGGTGCACAAGATAAGATAAGATAAGATAAGATAAGATAAGATAAGATAAGATAAGATAAGATAAGATAAACCTTTAGTCATCCCACTGTGGGTTTATCTTGTCCACTTATGGGGCAGGGGGAAAAGCTGTAAACAACATCAGCATATTATCTTAAAAAGTTGATATAGTGAGCATAGAGCATGCTCCATCATGTTCACCAGATAGTCACTAACTTCAACCTTTTGGGTAGGTCATGACAGTGGATTAATCAGAGCTTTTTTATCCATCTGCTGTAGAATCGATGCTGATGAGTTTGGTGAGAGTGAAGAAAAGCATTAAAGTTGCCAGATGTAAAATCAACACAACAAGCTGAAAGATGCTAAAGCAGTCCATAGAGGAGTTGGAGAGGCAGGTGATCATTTTCTGTGCGGCCATCAATATGAGCGACCTTATTTTTTATGTTTTGTTTTTTTTGATTAGAGGAGCTTAAAAACTGTATGTTAGATTAGTTTAATATTTAATGTTGTTGGTTTATTAGCATCCTTCCCAGTGTGAGCTGTAGTTTGTTACACAATGAGTCTTTTCTTGCTTCAGTAGCAACAAAATTAGCTTCTACGTTCTTATTATCAGTAATAGACATGAGAGAGGATCAAACTTTTTGGCACTTTCACCTGACTCTCACTTTCTTCATCAGTGAAGGACCAGCCTTGAACCGAGACAAAGGCCTCCTCGGCATGTGAGACCATCTGTTATCATGTGACTGAGGTTCCATAGCTCATTCCATACAAAGTCCATTTACTGATGAACACCATGAGGTGCAGTTGACAGCTCTAATGCTGTGGACCCAGATTATTTCATTATTCATGCAAAAATTCTATTTAATTTTGAAGAGACATTGCATAAAGGGGTTTAATGATATTCAAATGTTCCCATAGAATAAATATATTCACAACAAGCTATTGATAACAAGCTTTTCAAAAGAAAATAAATGTGATTTAATCAATTTGCAAATAAAGCAGTGTGAAATAAAAATAATCCCAATGGCACATGTTTCAAATGTTCAGATGTTAGATCATATTTTGTGCAGTGTTTGTTGATACAATTCTGAATGGGAGAGTTTTCAGATCTGTTTCTCTTGGATAGACAAAAATGGGTTCGTTTTTGGCATCAGGTTTTTAAGGGATTCCAACAAAGCTCATTTAAAATGTGGTGTTGTGTGATGACACCTACTTCCTGTCTGTATCTGGTATGAGTGTCCACCCCGTACCACAGCAGGCCAGCTGCACCACACACCCCTGACACACACACACACACACACACACACACACACACACACACACACACATTTCAAACAGATACACAGATATGAGTCAGAAGTTCAACATTACAACTGTTGTAAATAACAGCAAACTAAACTGTGTGGAAATTTGTTGAACCCGAGAATGATATGAATCTCAAGTAGTCACCTACTTTGCACAAACCACAAACCAAACAAACTGCTTCTGGCTGGATTTGATTAAAGCTGTTTTTTAGAGTGAGCAGCTGCAGTACAACCTCCACACAAACAGAGGGCGCTGGAGAGCTGCAGCAGCCTGCCCTGAGTCAGCACACTGGGGATCAACGTTGTGCACCTCAGGCCAGGTATCATGATCAGGATGGAGAACGCAGACACAACACACATCCCCACTAATGCTACTCTCATAGCCAACAGATCAGCTGTGGAAGAAGAGACATGAAAATACACCAGAATGAAAGTTTGGGATTAGTAATGTAGTCAAGAATAACTTCCTGTTCAGTTCAAATGTGCTTTTGTATAAAGGCCCATCATGTTATGAATGCTGTGTTATTTGGCATCATGTACTTCTGACTCTCTAAAATACATATTCATAAATAATTCCAAAATAAACTCCTTGAGATTCACTTGTATCCAAATGACTTAACCTTTGTTATGTTTACAACTTTTGTGTGTGTTAAATGCATTTAACTGTTTTTCCAAGCAACATAGCTGTTAAATGCTGGGTAGTGATCATTCATTTGTGTCAAATCTTTGGCCAGAAAATAAGCAAAACACAGTACTTTCATTCTGTCTTTTACAGTTTTAGGTTTTTAGAAAAAAAAAAAGAAATTAAAAAGCTGAGTGGAATTTAACATCCAGTCCATAATTTCTCTGTGATTATGTTTTCCACTAGTCACAAGTTACTTTACAGATTAAGAGTTTATATAGATTCTGTATATGTGGAATTAACTAACTAACCAGCTACAGCATTGAAATGAAGCTTACACATTCATACATCACTCAAATATATTCCAGTATATTATAATACTCACAGGGGCCATTGTGCCTAATGACAGTCATTTACCTGATAAATCTGTGATACTTTTAGTCTCAGTGTTAAAAGACTTGAATGTAGTTGGGCCTATACTTTGAACTACGGATGATAACTTATAATAAAATCTAATAAAAGTAACAACACATTAGCAGCAGCAATTATTAGACACCTCAGTGATATTTGTGGGAGAGGAAGATAACATGATAACAGTGGATGCGCTGTTGTACCTGGGAGATTCTCCATGTAAGACACCGACACATCACATGTCCTCAGGCCCACCAGGCTGTCGTGAACACACTCCCCCCACAGGCCTCGACAACGCGAGCTCAGACCCACTGAGGTCAGCTGATCTTTAGCGCCTTGCTGGACCAGGAGACACATTCAAATGTGTGAAAGGCCTGGTCGCTAACTTGGACATTAGGATCAAAATCGGAAAACTTACATAACCATGTCTTCTAAACATACATTTTACATGACTGGTGGTTTGTCTTGTGGTACTTTCATGCTAAGCCCACCAGTGTATGACTGCAGTCATAGGCTACACAGTAGTGCAGCCTAGTGGTTACTCTCCACTCTTTCTACATACAAGCATTAGCAGTGATTGCAGATGAGAAGCTGAGTGTGTGTGTGTGTGAGTGCCGATGTGCTCCTACCCTCCAACAGTCCTTTCCAGCAGCAGCGATTAGCAGCAGCAGGCTTGTCAATGCTATCAGCAGCCCCAGGACCTCAGTCTGTCCTCGGCTCATCCTGTCCTCCAGTCAGCTGCGGGAAAACTTCCATCATAAAAAACAAAAGAAGGGAGTTTGTAAATGCACAAATAAACAAGTGCAGCTGATTTCCAGACAGTGTTTCAGTGAGAAGAAGAGAAGCAGCTGTATTCTCAGATGGACACGCTGAGCTTTTCTTAAATATAATATTTTATATGGGGTTAATGACACAATGAACAAGCATTCACATTTTTTACCGAAGTCAAAGTACTAATGCAAAGTGATATAATGTAAAAAGAATATTTAAAAAAAGTCAAAAGTAATTAAAAAATGCAACTTTAGTAAAAATGTAGAATTATTATAAGCAACAAAAATAACAGCACATAATATATTTTGTTCAGAGCCATAGCTATAACTGAGGACACACAGGTCTTGTCTTTGTGAATTTGTGGTTTTTAGCCTGAGCAATCTGGGGGGTTTAGATTCCGTATATGGTGGATATTTTTTTTTATAATAGATTCTGGTGATTCCAGTACGTTTAGACTCAATATCTAATTTGACTATGTTTAGGCCAAAAAACAACAAAAATAAAGGCTTCAGCATTTCCCCACAAGTTTTTATTTCATGGTGCTCTGGGCTTTGAAACAATTTAAAAAATTCCATAGAGAAACAAATAGTGAAAATGCAATAACTAAAAAGAATAAATGAGCATGTTGTGAGGCAAGTTGGAAGTAGACTATTTCTTTTTTTTTGTTAATTTCTAAAATCCTGGCTACAGGCCTCTATGTATTACAATATTAGATTTTTAATATTGACACAGTAATGTGTTCGGATTGGAACAGGGAGCAGGGAAACAACTAGTTTAGCTATGGCCAAAGGTAATAAAATTCATCAGCACCTCTGAAGCTCATTCATCAGCATGTTATATATGCTTTTCTTAATCCATACTAAGTTAAAAAATGACCATTTGCGCCTATACAGCATGTTATTTCTTGATTTGAACCACTGGCATCCAGCAGAGACTAGTGTACATTTTTACACTTTTATTTTTTCAGTGTTAATTGGAGGTGCCCGCAGGTGTATTGCCTTTAGAGGTAGATGTTTCCCCCTGCTTCCAGTCTTTGTGCTAAGTTAAGCTAACCTTCTGCTAGTGGTAGCTTCATATTTACCGTAGAGGCCTAAATGTCAAGCTTTTGGCAAGAAAGTAAATAGGCTTATTTCACAAAATGTCAATATCACTTAAACTGCTTCATACATCATTACATCAAAGCACTCTATTTTATAAAGTTTTTACACATTTTTAAATGTGAAAAAAGTCAGTAAATTTAATGCAATAACAAGAGCCTGCAATATAAATATTTCAAGGTAGCATAAAAAGGAAAATACTCAGTACAGTACACAACTACAGGCAATGTCGGTTATGATGGGCGGATTTTGAAATATTATTTTTTACAAATGCTCATTTTGTCAAGCTAAAGGTAGTCAGATAAAGATTTGTACGATAGAGGAGAAGGTCAAACAGAAGCCAAAAAAAGAAAAAAGTATAGCAAGAGGAAGTGAAAGAAAACAGTCTATCATTGCAACTCAAATTTAATATGTCAAAAGACAGTTCTTTCAGTAACTTCCATAACTTTAAGATGCTTACTGTACTTCTAAAAGTAAAATTTTAATGCAATGTTTTCAAAGACGTAACCTTATCTTTTAATGAACACAATTTCCTCAACTGTTAAAATTATCTCCTGGTGTGGTGAAACAGCTTTTCTTTAAATATCTTTTAAAAAATCATGGTAGTAATCTTGGAGCTGTCACGAGGGTAATTCATAGTGCTGTGGAACTACTGAGGAAAAACACTTACCTCTAGAATGTTTTAGTTCAGGACTGGCACAAAGCGGCTCTGTTCCTCCCTGAAAGAGGAACGTGGGAGAAATTTGGTGCTGCAGCTTCAGAGTGTGTGCATGAGTGTGTGTCAATGGCCTTGATCATTCCCAAATGAAGTGGTGTAGCTCTGTGTTAGTGGGCTTTGGCAAAGGGCTGAAATTAAGAGTCTAAACACATTAACCACGCATGACCTTCTTAAGTGCACTATGACTTTTCATTTTGGTCTCCTCTCTGATTGTCCTATGAGAATATTCACCCCAGTCTCAACTTTGACTTAAAAGAAAAAAATCTTCCTCTCCTCAAATGAAAGAAAATGTGCCTCAGTATTTTCTAACATTTAAAACAGCTCTGATGTGGTGAGGAGATATTTGTGTGGAGATGACGAGATAAGAAGAACATTTAAATAAATCACAGAGAGAGGAGGGAGTGTGAAAGACAAAGGGACAGACGGAGGGACAGACAACACAAAGAGGGAGTCGAACCATATTGAGACGTTCAGATGGATTATTGTGGAGTGAAAATGCCAGCAGGCTCGGAGCCAGCTGCCTGCGAGCTGCTGCTGACAGGCTGAAGAGGGCAGTGTTTGTCTTCCTACTGCGCCACGTCTCACTGGAAAGATTAGAGTTGTTAAGCAAAAAAAAAAAAATGCTCTTATCCATAATTACTTTCAGTGATATACTGAATCCAGAAAGCTCTCTGCATATTAATATGGAGCATTAATAGGTTTCACAATAATTAAAAGTGAAAAAAAAATCATTTAGAATTTACAAAGATTAGTTCAGGTCTTATAAATAAATGTGCTTTAATAAAAATAGAGGGATTTAGTTGCAAGCGTTTCTGCTGGGCTGGTCATTAGTAATGGAGTTGAACACCAAGAGTCACACTGACAACTTAGTCATCTGTGAGTGTGTGTGTGTGTGTGAGAGAGAGAGATCACATTTAAGTAGCAGTTTCTGTGCTTGCATGTGAATCCTGGCAGCTTTCGTCCTTGTATGTGAATATCAGTTGTGTGTTTTGTGATACGAGGAGGTTTACATGGTATTTGGTGTGTTTGCATGGGCACACGTCCCTGCTTGTGTGCAGGATTTCGGTGTTTCTACACATGGCTGTTTGTGTGTGTGTCCTGCCTGTATTTTCAAGTCTTGCTCCATCCCAATCTTCTCCCTGCATCGCTCCACTCCACCTCCTAACAATATGGCTTAAAGCCTCATAATCACCTATTGATTCCTCATCATCATTACCGCAGTTTGGGTTGCATGTGGAGCCTCATCTGAATGGGAGGCTGAGGCGGAGCTGCACGGGACCATCGCACTCTGCCTTTGATTCGAACAAGGTCAGAGGAATCGATCCCCTTTGATCGCAGACTTGCTAAGAGAAACAACAATTTCCACAGGCGCAGTCAGCCGAGCACGCAGTCTGGAGCTTCTCCTCAGTCCAAGCGTGTGCGTATACAGTCAGTGTCTGCTGGTAAAAGACCACACATGAAAAAGCCTTCTGGGTTGTGTTTGAGCGTGCACGGTTTGCACCTGAGGCCTCCTACTGAGCAGTGTCTGCCTCAAATCCCCATCATCCTTTTCCTGTCACTTAAATGCTAGAATGTCGCTTTTTAAAAAATCAAAATGTAATTCATAAAACAGACTCATGCTCACATCCCTGTCTTGGTCTGGTATGACCAGTGGCTTATGGTGGCTAATGTTAGCTAATGTTAGCAAACTTCATCCGGATAATGAAGCATCACTGGTTGCAGATGACTAGGTGCCAAGTGAAGCTCGCCAAGGCCAGCACACACAGCAGACAGCCTGGGCCTCTCCCCCCTCATCCGACCCTCTGCTCCACGTCACCCAGGGCATTCAGCAGATGTCTCTGTCCCAATCTGGGACCCCTAACCACCACCACCACCACACACACACACACACACAGCATGCTGTAAATTATTTGCAGGATTTCAGATTTAACTGTGATATTTCACGGTAAATGACATTATATTATCAATTCACAGGCTTTAATTGTGATATTTCACAGTATAATACTGTATGTGTGATGCCCACTTAATGTGTGCTCACATTAGAGGGAATGTTATTAATTTGTTGTTGTAATTAAGTTGTTTGATGTGTTTTGTTTATTGTGTTCAGAGAATGTTTAAATAATGATGAATTAACGTGTTACCTTTTATAAGAGAAAAGAATAACAGGTTTTGTGGCATGCTGTAGCATCTTCATAACAGTAGGTGACAGTGTGAGAATTTGGACTTGACCGTCGCCCTGCCGGTTTCCCATCACAACTAAAGAGGATTCAGCGGGCTCGGCCATTGACTGCCTGCCTCACATTTCTGTTTTCTATTTCAGGTCAGTAATGTGTTTTAAAACCCTTTATGAAGTACTATAGATTGTTAGAAAATGTAAATTTTGTATAAAATGTTCCGGTAAATGAGTTGAATGTCTGATTAGGTTACTTATTTTTAACTTGTGATTAGGCCGTTCGTCCTGTTAGCATGCTAGCGGTAAAATGCTAGCAGGGCCCGCACGTCTCCCATTTTGTAAACTATTTTTACGTTTCATACTGGCTCCATGTTCATTGTTGTATATTTTTAGTAGTGTGCGTGCATATAATTAGTGTTGTTTGTTTAAAAATGTTCGTGTTTCATTTGTTGTGACGCGCAATCCTGAAGATACTCTTATAGTATCTATGTCAATGCATTTGTAATGTAAATAAGGCCAACTTTATTGAGTATTTGGAAATGGATATTTAGGAACAGTGTTTGATTTGAAATTTAAATGAATTGTTTTGTGTGTTTTTATAACCATTGTATAACCATGTCTAGAAAGACAGAAATGTATTGTATTCAAGTACAAAATAAGGACAAAGGCTTTGAAACGGATGAACAGTTGAAATGAATTTCTTGTGAATAAACACAACTAAAGAGGATTCAGCAGGCTTGGCCATTGACTCCCTGCCTCACATTTCTGTTTTCTATTTCAGCTGTGTGCGGGTGCCGCAGCCCGGTACCCCTAACAGTTTATTGGGGGCTTGTCCGGGATCAGTCCCACCACGTGGAGGGAGGCTGATCCAGTGATACTGAAACCGTGACCTCAACCATTTATGACACGATGCAACCAGTGGGCGCCATCCAGTGTGAGACGTCTCCTGCTGCCATTATCCCTGTCTACTGATGAAGAAACCATCTGTACCAGCTGCATCTGAAGAAACCATGATCTACTATGCTGTATGAACCTACCATCCATCGAGGACAGAGACTGTATTTGAATCTTGAACTGTGTGACTAAACGCGAGGAATAGGGAAGCAGTCATGGCAGACGGTGAGAGGAAAAGCTTGGTGTGGACAAACAAGAAGGACCTGCTCGCTCTCGCTCCAGATGAACTGTTCCAGATTGCCAAGTCAGTAGGTCCAGTGCCAGGATTGGACCAGTCTTGTCTCAAGTCGGGGGATGAGGAGGGATGTTTTGAGTACATCAGCAACTTCATGTACAGCAAACCATTAATTGAGTCTGAGGATCTAGGTATGGCACACTTATCAGAGTTGAGAGATGTTGTAAATATGGCCATTCAGAGTCGGGTTTCTGATGCACATGTACATGTAATCGGTGATAGTGTGTCAAATGATTTATTGTCAGATTCTCAAGGTAATGATGACAGTGTTGAAGTAATACAAGGCAATAATGATGTCAGTACATTAGTGATAAGTGATCACAGGGGTAGTGAAGTTGGTACTGCTAGTGGGGTCCACAACACAGTTGGTACAGCTATGGTCACACAAGACACAGAACTACAAAAGATACTCACCAGTTATGAGGAGCTAAGCAAATAAATTATGCAGTACATGCCCACACCCACTCAGCAGTCTGTACCTCAGCCACCTGCAAAACCACAGTCTATGTCATAGAGTAAAAATGCTTCAAAAACACCAAATATCCAACTGAACCCTCTACACCTGTGACATATGACAAAATTGTCTCCTTAAGAGAACTTTCTTATCTCCATCGAAGAGAATTCGAAGTCCAAGGGGGTCAGATTGGAGACCAGGGGTCAGACATCAATTACAACAGCATCTGCCGCCAAATTGAAGAAGGATTAAAGGAACAGTTCAGTGAAGCAGAAATTGTAAGAGCTGTCCTCAGAGTCATCAAGCCTGGGAATGTCAAATACATGTTGATGAATAAAGATGATTTGACTGTAGAGGAACTTTAAGGTTTTCTCCAGTCCCACCTGGGTGAGCAGAGTAACACAGAGCTGTTTCAAGAGCTCATGTGCACCAAGCAAAAAGACAGTGAAACCCCACAACAGTTCTTATACAGAGTCATTGGACTGAAACAAAAGATCTTGCTGGCCTCAAACCATACGGATACAGATGTTAAATACAATGCAAACACAGTTCAAGATATTTTCCTCCATACTGTGTATCAAGGCCTAGGGCACAAGCACGATGACGTTCGCAGAGAGCTCAAACCATTGCTTGCTGACACCAGAGTAACTGATGAGACAATTCTAAAACACAAAAAGAAAATCATGAGTGACGAAAGTGAAAGGCAGCGACGATTAGGTCCAGCCACCCACCAAAGACTCACCAGTGTGTACAGCGTCCAGCTTGATGCTAATGCTGCTCAGTGTTCTCCTGTCAAGGAGGAAAGTTCTGTCAAGAAACCTTAGGCTGACATGATCCAGCAGCTCACAGAGAAAGTTGAAAAGCTGACAAACATGGTTGAGCTAATGAAACAGTCAATGCAGACACAAAAGTCAGAACCAGTCAGCCACCCCTGGAAAGCAAAAGCTGATCACAGGAGAGAAAAATCATATGGCTGTGACAAGTGTGTTGAACAAAACCGTCCTGATTGTACTCACTGCTTCCACTGTGGTGATGAAGGCCACCAAGCAGTGGGCTGCTTGAAGAAGCCGGCACATCAGGGAAACTGGAGCCGGTCCCTGATGAGGGACAAACAGTGACTGGGTCTCAACCACTGTCCCAACCCGACACTTGTCAACATGACAAGGAATGAACAACAAAGTCTAACAGTTAAACAGAAGACAAACCAACAGAGAACCAGAGTCACAAAGAACCAAATACGACAACAAAGGTACTTACCCAAGACTTACCTAACAGCAAAAGTGGGTGCTTGGCTAAACTCATTGGGAGAAAAGTGCTCACCCATTATAACCTAAAGGCTTAGCAGTCAGTGCTTTGCTAGACAATGGAGCTCAAGTGAGCATGATTGATAGAGACTGGAAAAACAAATACATACCTGACACCACTGTTAGACCACTTAGTGAAATTATTGATGATGAAGAAGAGTTGAAAATCTGTGCTGTGAACGGTGACATTCTCCCATTTGATGGCTGGGTTGCCCTTACAGTCAATTTAAACGGGAATGAAGATCCTAATCTGTCAATAACTGTACCTTTTCTTGTCACCAGCCTTGTCTTAGAAAAACCATTGCTGGGATTTAATGTGCTGGAGGAGATGATACAAGAATAACCTGAGCAGCTGATTCCCACCCATCAGTCTGCTCAGCAGTGCCATGGTGATGTCAACAGAAAAAGCAGAGCTCCTGGTGAACTTCATCCAGACAGAAAAACCCACAGAGCAGTGCGGTCGCCTACGAACAGGTAAACAAGACACAGTCATTCCACCTGGTCATGTAGCCTGGGTCAAATGCCAAGTCCTACCCAACATGGATTTATCTGACTCAGTCTTCCTGTTTGAGCCTGATGGAAACAATGTACGACTTGCAGAACTGGACGTTGGTGGAGGTCTGTTGGAGGTACAAAACCCCAGAAAACCCTATGTAGCTGTACCTGTGGGGAACAACACAAAACATGCAGTCACTTTACCAAGAAAAACAGCTTTTGGCAGCATCCACTGTGTTTAAAAAGTGCTTGCACTAGACTCACCTGAACCACCAAAACCCCCAGTGACTGTAAATGGAGCTGTAACAAAGCCCACTGACACCAGCCAACCCCAGTGGCAACCTCCTGTTGACCTTAGCCACCTCAGTGATGAGCAACAGGCAAAAGTCAATAAAATGCTTTGTGAAGAAGCTGGAGCTTTTTCTCGAGACAGCAATGATATTGGATGCATACCAAGCCTGCAGATGTCAGTCACTCTCAAAGATTAAATACCTGTACAAAGAAGTTACTCGTTAGTGCTAAAACCGCTGTTTAAAGAGGTCAAAGAGTATATACAGGAACTGCTGGTAGTTAGATAGGCTGGATAGTTAAATCCAAGTCCCTGTATGCTGCCCCAGTTGTCAGTGTCAGGAAGAAAGATGGCAGCCTGCGGCTGTGCATTGACTATCGTCTTCTGAATCAAAAGGCTGTCCCTGATCGACATCCGCTACCCAGGATACACGACCTGACTGACACTCTTGGTGGCTATACCTGGTTCAGTAACCTGGACCAAGGGAAAGCCTACGATCAGGGCTTCATTGCTGAGGGTTCACGCCACCTAACTGCCTTCATTACTCCCTGGGGCCTCTATGAATGGGTTCGTATTCCATTCGGCCTCTCAAACGCCCCTGCAGCCTTCCAGCGGAGTATAGAAGAGATGCTAGGCTTCCTCAGAGATGACTGTTGCATCCCATATCTTGATGATGTGCTTTGCTATGCAAAACATTTGATGAACATGTTGAAGCCCTTTGCAAGGTTCTCCAGACTCTCCAGCGCCATGGGGTAAAACTGAGGCCTGAAAAATGTGAACTCTTCAGAAAAGAGGTCAGGTATGTGGGTCACCTTGTGTCAGCTGAAGGAGTCAGAATAGACCCACAAGACCTTGAAGCTGTACAAACCCTGATGAGCAAGATGCCACAGACTGTGGGTGAAGTGAGGAAACTAACTGGGTTCCTGGGCTATTACTGCTCATACATCCAGGATTTTTCCCGGATTGCAAAACCGATCTATGAGCTGCTCCAATCCAAGCCTGGAAAAGCTCAGAATCCGACCCGTGGGAGAAACACCAAACCCCCACCAAACCCCACAAATGCCTTCCCGAGAGCTTGTTGAGTGGACTACTGAACATCAGGTCACCCTTGAACAGTTGGTCACCCTTCTCACAAATCCACCAGTCTTGGCATACCCTGACTTTAACCTCCCCTTTACACTGCACACCGATGCATCAGACCAGGGCCTAGGTGCTGTCCTATAACAGCGCCAGCAAGGGAAATTGAGAGTTGATGGATATTTTTACGTTTCATACTGGCTCCACGTTCATTGTTGTATATTTTTAGTAGTGTGCGTGTATATAATTAGCGTTGTTTGTTAATTTAAAAATGTTCGTGTTTCTTTTGTTATACTGTGAGGCGCAATCCTGAAGATACTCTTCTAGTATCTATGTCAATGCATTTGTAATGTAAACATGGTCAACTTTACTGAGTATTTGGAAGTGGATATTTAGGAACAGTGTTTGATTTGAAATTTAAATGAATTGAGTTGAGTTGAGTTTTATGTGTTTTTATAACCATTGAAAATGTCTAGAAAGACAGAAATGTATTGTATTCAAGTACAAAATAAGGACAAAGATTTTGAAGCGGTTGAACAGTTGAAATGAATTTCTTGTGAATAAACACAACTAAAGAGGATTCAGCAGGCTCGGCCATTGACTCCCTGCCTCACATTTCTGTTTTCTATTTCAGCTGTGTGCGGGTGCCGCAGCCCGGTACCCGTAACATATGCAGAAGTTTTTTGTGAAATTAAAGCAGACATGGCTGTTACTGGAAACTGTAGTACTAGTACTGAGAGTTCCAACTGATCCAGTTACCATCAGTGTTGACATGTCAAATTTTGAGGGATTAGACTACAAGTAGAGAAAATTCATCTCAGTGTAATAGTTGGGCCCTGCTGTGTGTGTGTGTGTGTGTGTGTGTGTGTGTGTGTTTGTCACCAATAGTGGCACAGAAGCTGTTGTCCACCTCACCAACTGAAAAATAAAGTGTTTATGTCAATATTCTGATGTTTTTTTACTTCTTAATGATCTTGTCTCATTATAGCAGTGGCAACAACACCACAGGATGGTGAAGTAGCTTTGCTACACACACTATCCATGATCACCTATTTTCAAGATTTTTTCATGTGTATATGTTGTTTGTTAATTTATCTGGTATTTAGTCTTTTTCATATGTGATCTGAATATGTCAACTTGGTGTTATTAGCTCTGAGTTTTCTTTTCTCAACTAAATAGAACTCAGTGTTGAACTGTAAATCCAGTGTGTGTGCGTGTGTCTGACACTGTTATTGAGTTTATTGAGCACTCGAAGCTGCATAGCAACGCTCCTAACTATAAGTACCATTGTGATGTGCCTGAATGCTCTTGTATGTATTGCAAAGCAAGCGTTTGAAAACTCATACAGTATGCATATAGAGCATAAAGAACTCTATATACTGTGCAACCTTGCAAGCACTTTGAAGCACCCATAAAATGTGTGGCTACCTTAGGTACTGTTAACAGTTGAGTCCTATTCTAACTCTTATTCTATTGATGTATTATTTTTGCGACCTTGTGTCCCTGGGTAATGTTGATTTCTTTCACATTTTCAATGTACTTCACAGTGACAAGTTATGCTTTTGGTTTGTACAGTACGTGTCTCTTTGAGGGTGCAAAACCATCTGGTTGAAAGGCAGATCACCAACCTCCTCAAACACATGATTATCCCTCCAGCTCTTTATCTCCATTTCTTTTTTCATTAAGTCAAATGATACATCTTTTGTTACAAATACATCTTCACATATTTTACATCTGTGGTATTAGTGTCAGTCACTTGTCTTCGATGAGGGCCAGACCTTCATTCCAAAAAAGTTGAGTTGCCATGTGAAACATAAATAGAATAGAAAATTTAAAATAGAAAAATTTGCTAAACCTTTTTGACATACAATATAGTTAATTGAAAACAGTACAAAGACAATATTATATATTTAATGTTTGACCTCATCAACTTCAGTGTTTTCTGTAAATATCTGCTTATTCTAAATTTGATTGATTTGATTTTTACCTTTGAATTTATTGCAATTATTTTTCTTTTTTAAATTTTTTTTCTCTTTCACTTTCATTTCTTAAAAAATGAGACCATGGATGCTGTCTGTGGAGGGTCAAGTGGTCCTGAGACCTCACTATATCTTCATCAGTGCTTTGACTGCAGTTTTTGCCAACTACTGCAACCTCAGATCGCAGTATGAAGGTGCTTCATGCATGTGATTTATTCAGCCGTCTAATGTCTTCAGTAATGTTGTACTTGATGGCTTGTTTTTCATTTTGAGCTTTAAAATGTTGGGATGAGCCATGGAGGACTGCAGCAGCCAACCAGTGCCGACCCCCTTTCACCCCCTCAAATAAGTGGTGTGAACTCAACTCATGTGCCTGTGCTAGAGACCAGAGGGAAAGCTGTTTTTAAAAGTCAAAGTGCGTTCAGGTCCCCTGTGTTTCTACATATATTTTCAGATATGTGTGTTATTCTACTGTTTTCTTGATCATGTTAACTTACATCAGAGCCGAAAGTACTGCTAATGGCTTTTATTGTGAAGAGGAAATAGGAAATGAAATGTGCTCATCACTGAATGAGCAGAGACTTTTTAGTGGTGCTATTCTACAAAACAAGTTGACTCAATAAGATCTGGAGATATTTTGAGTGAACCAGTTGGAAATGATAAGAGAAAGAGTTCAAGCAGAAACAGCCACAGTGAGAAGTTTGATGAAGTGCTGGCCCTGACTGCATCTTCTACACCTCCAACAGGTCAAAAAGTTCTTTTACCATGCTGTGAAAAACAACAACAATTTGCAGCGTGCTTCCGCTTTTTAACATCATTATTAATTGGGTTTCATTTTCCATCCTGTTATGCAGCCTCCATATTCTTTTTTTCATCTCTGTGTTTAGCTCATTTGTACTATTTTTTATCATACGTGTTTTATTCTCCATCTGAGTTTACATTAATTATGGCGTTCCATCCCTGTTTTTATGTTCATTCTATGTCTTTTTGTTTTATGTGAAGCACTCGGTGCATGTAATGTCTTGGTTGTAAAGCACTTTGAGCTGCATTTCTTCTATGAAAGCTGTTATATTTTATAGTTTATCATTGTTATTGTTATTACCACATTGCTGTGTAACTGGCATTACTTAATCTGTTTGCTAACTTTATGACTCTTCTATATGTGTGCTAGTGATGCACTGCGTTTAGGCATTCATCACTATACTGTATACTGCTAAATGAGAAATAATGGCCTACTGTAGCCTCCCCTGGTCTAGGGAGGGGGGACAGGTAGGTTTGATCTGCATGTAACCCTACATGCCATTTACCAAACTAACTGACACACTGGTGATGTATGACACACATCAAAACAACCATACTGACTGATTTCTCTGTTAACTCCACAGGTGGTGTCTTGATGTGCAGCCAATGTATAGACCTACATCATCTAGGAGACACCACTTCACGTCACATTAGCAGCACTGATGTGTGTCAACTCTCCAAGAAAGCAGCAGTTTTGCTCCCAACATCTCCTCAGGTACTGTACCTGGACTTCTTCAACTTCTTCAGTCTCTGTGACATCCAGTGTTTGCTATGAGCTCCACTGTACGCAAGTCACATGATGCAACGCCCCCTGACGTAGTTAATGTGTTGCCTAATTATCTTTTTATCGCTATAGATTGTAGCATCACTGTCATTCTTATTCTGATGATTGGTGGAGAACATTTGCTCCAGTGTGTACATGGTATATGTTGCTCTCAGCACTGTAGTTCTCAGTGATGTGCAGTGTCTTTTTAATACAACCACTTGGCATCACCAGGGTCAGAAATATTAAATTTAATTCTTAAGTCATCATCAATTCAGTCAGCAACTTTTTAACTACAGAATTTATATTTAAAAACAGAGATAGCAATACTATCCGTTAAAAGTGCATAAATCTTTATTTGCCCAAAGAATACTACTCTGTAGGAAGGAGGACTGTAAGATGCAGTTGATAGTTCCTTTAATTAGTTTTGTTTTCTCAAGCTACTTTTTCCACGGTCAGGAAGGTGGTTTAGTTTTTTTTGTCAAATAATTCATAAACCACTGCTGGACTCAACACTGTCAGCAAACCCTAACACCAAAAATCAGTCTTTCCCCGTCTCCCCTCCTGTCAGCCACTGAGAGACAAACAATTAGAGGATTCAGAGGAGCGAAAAGTAACGAAGTCCTTCAAACTTTCACAATTCAAACTGTGATGTGTCTCTGCCGCTCGCGGCTCTGTTGCCTTGGGCAGCATCACAAATAAAGCCATCTCTGCATCTGTTCTGTTGTCGTGCTGATCTTTGAAGTCTTTCCATTGAGAGATGACAGCACTGAAGATTCATGCTTGTTTTTCCTTATTATGCTCCTGTGTTTGCTTTGACACTTTCCTGAGATCTGATTCTTTTTTTTCCTAGATGGCTGAAGGCAGAGCTGTGTCTACCATGCTTCACCACACCTATATAAGCCAAAGTAGCCTGAGGATTTGGGAATAATTATCTAAATTTGCCTCCACTTGTCCTGCTGGACCACAGAGTAGGCCTGTCTCCATTCCACCTAAACCGGAGATTGAAAATAAAGCCATGTTCTCTCGTGCAGCCGTTACCTGCTGCCAAACTCTCAGCACTGCTTCCGCCGTGAAGTTGGCTGAACTCGGGACTGCTTTTTATTTCTTCCTTCAGGTTTGTGGGAGCGTTAGTGCTGACTCTGAGGACTCCGTCATTATATTAGCTGCACACAAGTGATTACTTCCAGCCGCAATCACCAGAATCAAATGTTGGCATGCATTCATGCCCAGATGCACGCACACACACACACACACACTTACAGAAGTACAAACGCAGTTGAACCCACAATAAGTTAGAGATCCAGTTAAAAGCGTGTTTGGGAGAGCTCCACAGCTGCACACCCAGCAGCTGACAGCTGGAGCGTTGTGCGATAGAGAGAGTGTTTGTCAGTGTGTGTGATGTGTGCCCGTGTGCGCATGATAAGCTGTGAGTGATTATCATTGTTGTTGTATCACAGTTTATCACACCACAGGAGAACAGTTACACTCACCTGGCCATGTTTTCCCTGGAAGCGTCATCATTCTGATATGCACAAACACACACGCACACACAAACACACACGGGCACAAAACTTAATCTAATCTGTGTGTTTTCTCTCTGCTGCAATAATACAGAGGCCTAATTGGCTCTGACAACTTGGCCAACTCAATTCCAGCCAGTCTCGTCCAGAATTCCTCTCTATGTCTCTAATTAGGTCCAATCAGCTGGAGTGATATTTATCGATTCACCTCATCCCTCTTTCTCTCTCACACACACTAACACAAACACACTCTCTCTCCTTCACACCGGCCTCCCCTCAGTCTTCCCGCGTAGCTTTCTGAAGGAGACTGCACTCCTCCTCTCGTTGGCTAATTTTAGTATGAGTAAAATAATTATGATTGATGCAGGTGCCTCTCTCTTCCTTCAAAGCTTTTTAAATAGATAAACCCACCCCCCCCATGAAAAAAAAAAGAAGAAGCAAGAAGCTAATTAGCGTGCGAGGATGAGCGAGGAGAGAGGCCTTATCGAGCCGTTATCAGTTCGCCTGCCCCACAGCTTTAAACATCATATTAGATATCTTAATCGTTCATTCTGACAGGGGCGTCAGGGACAAACTTTCTCATTTTCCCAGCCAATTGATGTGCTCTATTTCCCCCCCCCTCTGGTTCCTAACTTATTTTTTTCTCTCCTTTTCTTTTTCAAGAGACACACAGCCGTCAGCTACGTGTCGGGAATGCTCGATGCTTTAATTCATCTAAACAACCTTTTAGCCTCGCTCCGAATGTAATGCTACGTTTGAGAGTCTGAGCAAAGTCGGCGCGTGTCAGTATCGACGTGCCAGCCTCGCTGCCGAAGACGCGCCTGCAATGACATTGGAGCTGATGGTTGTTTCTCTAAGTCTGTGATGGGATAGTGGCCAGATTCAGACAAAAGAAAAGGGTAAGAGAGAGATTAACTGCACATACAGTGTGTCACAATGCGACACTCATGGGTGCCTGGTTTTATTTTAAAATGGATTGGAAGAAAATTTTAATTTAATTTAAAACAAATTTCCTGTGTTATCTCAACCACTTGATCTCTTGGATTACGTCAAGAAACAGCCACCTGCACATGTCTAGATTAGTTAGACTGAGGGTGATGAAAACCAAGAATGCATCAACACACATTATATAATTACTTGGATCAAGATATGAAATGATAATTAGCAGAATGACTATTTGATATTTTAAATTATATTTATAAAAACATTATGTAAAGTAAAATGATAGTAGGTTGCAGGCTACCAGGACCTCTTCAAGGTCAAACAAGGACCAACAATTTATATAAATGAAATAGCAATACCACACATCACTGTATGATTTGAATAATTAAACCAGACAATGTTAAATCTGAGGTTTGATACTAACAACCGCAACAAAGTACAAACTATATGGACGAATGAAACAGCCTGACAACAACTAACTCCAATCTCATTTTCCCTTACCATCCCTTACTTTACAGGGTAGAATGTATCTCACTATTAAGTATTATTGTTATTAATGTTACTATTTTTTTTCTGTCACTGTTATTTACACTGTTGTTATTATATAGCACAGTGTAGTATACTATATTATTATTATACCACATATTATCACATATTATTATTGGTATAGTATTACCAATATTATTATTATTATTACTGTGTAGTATATATTATGTTAATATATTATGATATTATTATATTATATTACTATATTATTCATGTACATGTTTGTTATACACTTGTATGTTACTATTCTCTACCATTATCATATCTACTGCTGTTGTTATGTTGAGTGCGTATGTACATATTGAAGTACACACATACACATATGCATATTTACCTTTGTTCTTTTTAATGCACAACTCAGAAGGCAAGTATGAGAAAATGAGTTGTTGTGTGGGGTGACGACATCACAGAGGGAATGTAGCGGTAAAATTAAATGTTGTAAAACTATAAATGTCTGATGCTTTTAATGTCCAGTGTTAATTAAATGTAAACTCATAAAAAAGTGAGTGAACCCATATTGCATTTGAAAAAGGTGGGAAAACAATCATTGCATTGATGTGCGTATACCTTCCACTGTATCAAATAATAAAAACGGGGCCCATGCTAAATATCAATAGCCAGGTCACACTTCAGGGCTGACTCTTTGATTATGCTCTTTTCTGAACGTCCCGTCTCCAAAGCGGCATCCCGTCCCATCAGCAAGCTGATGTTCTACTTTAAATTTGGGCTGGAGTCTGTGGGCCGAGCAGGTTCTTTCAACACACCCCAGCCTGTCTTTTCCTTTGTCCTATTTTCAGTCAGGGATCACAGTTACACTCAATGGCAGGTTTTTCGGCTTTGCACAGTCAGACTCCTGTGTAGACTGACAGGCTGTGACTGACAGTCAAAGCACGCTGTGACGAACAATCAGTGACACACACCGAACCAGCTCAAAGGTTGGTCCAAAATGAGTAATTTCTTACTTCTTGTTTTATAATCAGCTGATTGTGGGATGATGATGATAAGTTTACTTTTTACTAATACTTTGAGTGCACAAGAAAAAGAAAGAGGGAGAAGAAGAATTCTAGCACATTCACGACACTGAGATTTATTGAAAACAACAAGAACATAGCCTTTTGAAAATGTTTGGACGGTTTTCATTCCTACTTTATGAATATTTTTCTTCTTATTGGAATAGAGCCCTCATGTAATGTTGGAATAATGGTGAGATGGCCGTGAAACTGCAACAGACAAAACAACAAAGCTGCACAAATCAATATTTTTTTAATATAATAAATGAATGGAATGTGTTATATGAAAGGGGTCGCTCAAGTGACACACCGAGAATTATAACCTAACATTTAGCATTCTTAGCTCACTGTTTTGGTTTTGCAGCCCTCAGCTTTGCTGTCTTGGTTCACTGTCACAGCTGTCATCATCTCATCAACATCATTTCCCACCACACCTGTCCAGCACCAAACAGCAGACAGGCAAAGTTTGCTTTTAGCTGGGGAGCCTAGTGGAGCCTGTCACAGTTCATTTTTTTCTCAGGAGTTGATCCAAAACTGACTTTAGACTGCAGCATTTGTCAGGTGACCAGAAACTAAACTATTGATACTAACGCTAATGTACCTGCTAACAAATTAGCCACGTCAACATAAAATGTGTATGTGACAATGTATGTCATGTTCAACTTGATGTGTACGCTTGTCTCCAAGTGGCCAACAAACCAAAACAAACAAATAAATAAACTGCTTTCCTGTTTTTTGCGACCTCAAGTGGCAGCACTGGGTACTACCTTGCTTTACACTTCTCTGCCGTTGCTTTTCCCGAAGATGGTTTCCTGTCACTGGGTTTGAGTTTCTATTTCCCACTGATGGCCACCCAGCATGAAGTGGGACTGTCCTGGATTATGAGATGAACTTTAAAAATGATGTTTCTCATCTCATCAGTGATCCACAGAAGCCTGACAGGCTGGATAGGTTGCCTGTAAACCTCTAAGTCTAATCTTGGAGGCCAACACAACAAGGTCTTGTAGTGTTTTTAATCCAGCAGCAGGTAACTGTCATCGCTTTCTCCCTGTCCAACCTTTAACTCAGTCTACTTTCCCCCTCACTTGCTCTTTCATACCGAGGTGAGTGAGAAGTAGTGCTTGCGGAGGCTTTCTGACCTCCACATAACCCTGATTTAAGACAGAATGATGCTTTCTGATCTCTGCAGCTCTTCCCAAACCTCCCTCTCCCTGTCTGTGTGAGTGTCTCTCTGCCGCTCTCTCTCCCTCTCTGTTCTGTGCAGTGTGTGTACAGGCTGGCTGTTTGTGTACCTGCAAACTGACAGACTCCGCTTTGATCAGGTCCGAGCCCTCGGGGCAACACACCGCTGGCCCTCCTCTCTAGTTGTCTGTGCGCACATACACACACACACTCAACATTCACATACACTCATTCATGCACACATCACAGAAGCAGAGCGAGATGATGTGAGATAGATAGGGATAGAAAGAGGGAGACAGCGAAGTCTTTGATGTGCTCAACGTTTTCTGTGTTCATGTTTCAAACGGCAGCCATCATAACGCACCAGAATGTAAGAGGAGAGGCTCAGAGAAGATTGGATGACGGCTGATTGACCCTTCAAACCTGGCCAATCTTAACAGTGGCTGATGGGAAAAAACACAGGGGCGGGCTCGGCGTCTCATTTCCTCTCGGCTTCGAGACCCCGGCCCCCGCTCGCCCCTCCGACTGACAGACATCCTCTGCCTGGCTCTTAAAGTGAGCACCCTGCTACGGTGATTAGCAGTTTTCAGTTACCCTGCCAGTGTCTGTGTGTGTGTGTGTGTGTGTGTGATGTGACTGAGAAGGGCGCTGGTACTTGGAGAGATTTTAAAGTGCCGAAATTGGCTGCTCAGATGCCCCGGCTCTGACCCCTCTCCAGCGAGCCAACAAGCAGATGGCATTCAAGTAGTTAGACCGCGGGTGGATGGAGCGGAGGTTGAAGGCGTGGTCGGCACAATGAAGTGGTGGGTTACCTCACTTCTCCTTTCCAATCCTTTTAGGACAGGCGTGGAGGGCCGCGTTAAGTGATTTTTATTTGGGCGATTAAACTGTCTATTCAGTGAGCCAGCTGAATTCCGCCCCCCGCTGCGCCACAGACACGATTATGGAGGTTACGGATGTCACTTTTCTCTCCACGGATCATCTCCCACCATCATCTTGAATATCCGCTCATCATCCCTTCATCACAATCTATCCGTTGCATCAGCCCCGAGTTGTGGACGTGTCATTTATTTCCCATCCCGATGCCTCACTGATGTAAAAATGATTTTGTGTCCAGGTAAACGTTTCATGTTCGAGATACGGATCTCGTCGGGGAAATTAAGCCGCCCCGGACATTTTTTCCTGCCTGGTGAAACACTTGAAAAGTCCAATCAGAAATAATGATCCCCAATGCCGCATTGAGCACACATGACCATGATTTGGTGCTATCTATCTGCCGTGGAGCAATGCTTCCTCCCAGGTTGCAGGTTATTAACTGACAACACAGGGCAATGAGAAATGAAATATGGCCGTAGCTTCCACACTGGATCTAGGTCAGGATAGATCTAGACGAGGTAGAACGTTCTGGTACGAGATGGGCTGCGGTGCTGGAGGAGGGGAGGGCAAAACCCAGAGAACGAGGGATTTTATTTCTTTAAATTCTGACCGCTGGGTAAAGCGCTCGCAGCCCGAAGCCAGATGGGACGGAGCCAGTGTATTCTGCAGAGAAAAAGCAGGTGTCTACTGTACTGCTGTGTGCTGAAATAACCCCCTCCCTCCCCCCTCGCTCACAATTACATTCTGTTTTGGTGAGCTGCTGACAATTAGAAATGAAGGGAGAAGGTTTGGATTAAAACAGCCAAGCTTTCCCAGATGTAATACCACGGCTGATAGTGTGACATTGTCTCTGCTGACCTTCTGGATACTGGTCAAATCAGCTATTGTCCTATTGAGGCCTGTGTTCAGTCTCCACTGTGTCAGACAATTGCATGATGCAGGTTTCAACTTTCCCCAGAGAATACACACGTACAGCACAGTATCTATATTTCTCCATGTGTATGTAGCTTTATGGCACAGCAAGACTGAGAGTGGACAGCCGTGCTGGAGGCCCTGTGATGCTGTATTTAGTGTCAGCAATGCTAACATGCTCACAATGTGTAGTAGGTGCAGTGCTTCCTATGGTCAGTGCATGCTATGGTCAGATCAGAATATCATTAGTCTTGTAGGTATTTATTCATGAACCAAAGTGTTGGGTAATTTCAATTTTTGAACTAATGGTGGCACTATGTGAAAAGCGTGAGGCTCACCAAAGTTGTTGGAATCTAGCCTCTAGGGATATCTGTACCAAATGTCATTGGAATCCATACAACTGTTTTTGAGACATGTCAATAAAAACCAACAATGTCAACCTTAAGCAAAAGTCAGGCGATCAGATAGTTAGTTTAATCCTCTGTGGACCATGAATGTTTTACCAACTTTTCTGGCTATCTATCGTATCGTATATGCTGACATATTTCAGTTTGGACCTGATGTTTCCATCACTGTGTGGGGACAAATCAGGACACTACATTCGTCTTCACTCCAGGTCATCATCAGAAAAATGACAGAGTTGGAAGTTTGTTCCGCATATGTGACCTGCTGATATTACTAGAGGTAGATGCATAGGTGGAAGCAAATGGTTGGTTATAACTGTACAAAGTCTTTGATTTTGACACTGAAGCCATGGCTGGGATTCTAGAAACAATAAGGCCAAACCTTGTGCAACCCCACAAAGACATTTTTGACAAACCACCAAAAAGTGTGTGAAATGATCTATTGATGGTTAAAATGCTGTTTCAAAGACTTCTTTAGACTGAATAAAATTCTGATGATGAAATACTAATTAACTTAGAGTGTTGTATTTTGTCAGAATTCAAAACTCTCCATCTGTAATTAATTACACAATATAATCTTTTCTGCAGGTTGTGACACCCCCGAGAAACAGTGATAACATGAAAACCAGAACCAGAAACATGTTCTCAGTTATCGCTATGGCCTTGTTAGTTTATAGGAGAATGAGAATATGTGTGTATGAATATGAGGGTATATGAGTGTGAGTATGTGTATGAGTTAATGTAAATATCTGTGTAAAAGTAATGTATGTGTGTGGTTGAGTATGTATCCAAAGGGCACCAGCATTTGCATGTACAAATTGAAAGGGCTGAAATTCACGCCCCTCCTTTGGTCAACCTTCCAACATTAACAGTGGAGCGGTGTTCCTCCACAGCTTCTTCAAACCTGCAGCGAGCATGTCAGCTCATTATATATATATAATTTGGATCACTTCTTCGGTCTAAGGACAGACAACAGAGGCCTGGCTCAGTTACAGTTGGCTGTTATGATACCTGGGTCGCGTCCATCTGCCACATTCAGGCCTGTTTCATCACATGGGTGAAGAATGAGAGAGAAAGAGTAAAAGACAGATTCATTATAATCTCACCATAAAGTAAAACATCACACGTGAATATATAAAACCTTTGCTTGAACATCAGCATAATGGATTCTAATATATGTATTCTGAATTTTATTTATTTCATAATACATACATTTGCACATTTGCTCTTTTCTCTGTGGATCAGGACAGAGTGCATTTTCCTGCATGCATAAACAAAGAGTTTGAAACACAGAGTTTGAAAAGAAAGAAAAGTTACATGTTCAAACTTAACCTTTAATGCATAAGAATCAGTAGAAGAGAAGATGTGGAGAGAAGGGGGTCAACATGCCCAGAACACATTCTAAACATATTCATCACATACATTTACATTCCTTATATACCACAAAATAGAAAAACAAACAATCTAGCAAATAAATCAACAATGTCCGCTTTTATTTTCAGGTAATTTGGTCACTTATTCTTATATGTTTTCACTATGGAATACCTGCAAACTCCGTCGTACACTGTAAAGTCAGATGAACCAGTGTTGACTAATCAGCCTCACAGTAAAGATGTTGTCGTTGTTCTGCCCTCCGTCTCCTTTCCTGTACAACTTGTTGTTGTTCTTGACTGTGAGAACTTTTTGTTTTATTATTCAAATGAAGTCGTCACTGTGTTATTATTCACATCTACTGTCATAGTTCCCTAAAGACGACACAATAACTTGTGCAAATGGATGTAGCTGTTTCAGTGTGTGATCCCATGGCAGCAGAGATGCAGCCTTCCTGTATAATTAGGACAATATTGATTGATGTGCATTACCACTCAATCTCTGTAATCTGCTGCGATCTTGAGTTGCATATGCTCCATCACAGTTTTCAGCGATTGCAGAGCCGGGTGAATCCTGTGGCTGACTCTGCGTTGGATGACAGCATCCCTTCAGGTGGTCCGGACTTCATTACAGACAGGGAGTCCATGTGCAAACAGCAGAAGTCCCCTCGTATTGCGCTCACACGTGGCAGGCGTATGCCAAGATGAGACCGGAGACTTAACGTTTGAAAAGATACGTGGCCGCTCGACGATTCTCTCTGTCTACAAGATGCATGCAAATGTTCCAATTTTCTTTTTCTGTGATTCAGGGTTCACAGCTGAAATGGAGGCTGCTGGCCTTTTGAGCTTTTGGAAAAATATGAAGCAGCTGCGAGCTGGCGACTGCCCGTTGCTCTCTTGTTGTGGACCCAAATAGAGACTGCAATTAACCTAAGTGGGAAAAAAAAAATCTCTTTACTTTAAATCATGTAAATGAGTGAGAGCATGAAATAGAGGCTGGGAGATTTCCCTCACCACATCTGGCTGTGAGTAGCTAGCCGAGGGACGTCACGTCCCTTTCGGGGGTCAGGGGTCAAGTTATTGAAGTGGAAATCAATGGCGGATTCCCAGGTGGCCTTAAGAGGACTAGAAAGGAAAGGTACATTTCAAACAAATAAATAGCAGCATTTTCAAGGTGCCCTCCCTACTTCACAGCTGTGGATTGATCTCGCCGGTTTAACCCAGAGGAGGAGGCAGAGAATGGGAGAAGCAAGGAGAGCCTCGCTCTCACTTGCTTTCTTTTATGTAATTGCTACTTTTTCACCTTGCTGCTGACATGCGTTGGTGCCAGTGAGGCTGGGACTGGGACTCTGTCCAGATTTACAGCCGCCTAGTCAAGGATAATCTACTTCGCACGCAGCCTAGGCTAATGTACACTTTCATACGGTCACGTCTACCGAGTCTTTGAAAAATTATTTTTTAAGTTCAATTAATGGGGACAACTTTCTGATGAAAACTGAAAGGCAGCTGGGGCTTAAATTTGATCCACACAGGACACCTCAGAGGAAATACATTTCACAGACTGGGGACAAAAAAAAGCAATTGTTATTTGTTTCTGCTCTAAATTACATTAGGAGCAGTAATATAGGGGCCTAAAGGTGGATAAACTATGAACTTGAGGTAATAATTATAAGGATGTAAATTCAATTGTTGTATAAACCATAAATGCATCAATATATACTTTTTTGTCCTTTAAATACTCTTATATGATTTAACTTTTTATGCAAACCGACTTTAGATGGATTTATCCTTTGCTACATCCCTGATTAAGAAGTGCTGTGTTTGGCAGTGATTCCATCTCTGCCATCATTCCCATATGCATCTGGGTGCCACTTTCTCCCAGATTGTCCCCGTGAGCGGAGCTGTGATGTGCGGTGTTATCTCCCTTGGATACATGCATAGATCAGTTTAATACCAGGCCACCGACCTGGGAGACCTCTCTTTGGAGCGACGTCTCCTCTCCTGCTCGGTCTCGGACAGATAAATATCAGGGAGAACAAAGAACCTGCCTCTCATATCCTCTTTGACTCCGATGGACGCAGCACGCGCCGCTCCCTCCAAATTGGTTTTTTGTAGTAATCTGTGCCCTTGGCTGCAGCGAGCCCCAGCAGAGGTGGGGTTTGTGTGGATTGGTATGATTACGGCTATTGGTAGGCCTAAACACTGGCTCCTGGTCTGGCATTAAGGAGAGACAGCTATTTGTTTGCTTGAGGAAGGGTACGCTTTTATCGTTCAAAGGAAGTGGTATTCAGTAGACTGCTGTTATTTCTTTAATTTCACTTTTACTACTGAGCCACATGTTCAACTTTATCAAGCACCTAAGTCACATTCAAAGCCATTTTCTAATCCCCAAAGAAAAGAAAAATCTACTGAAATTCTTGTAAAGCAGTATTTCAACAGGTTGAGAAATTTCTCCCAAGATGGATATGAGAAAATAATTTCAGTCTCATGTGTGTGTGTGTATGGAGCTGGAGCCAGCACACGGTTAGACGTCAGACAAGCTCGGTGCAAAGACTGGAAACAGGGAAAACAGCTGGCCCCGGGTCTGACTCTTTGTCAAGAAATACTTCTGACACATATTAATTTTCTGCTCATATGGGTGAAAACAAACAACATAAGTTGCAAATATTGGCAGCCTTTACAATTATGCTTTACAACCAGTAAAGTATATTAGTAATAGTTGTAGTATAGTGTAGTATTAGATAGGCTGAACTACCAGACTAAACCTCCCTTAACACACAGACCTGAGATTGATCTGGCTCTTCTGAGTGTTGGAGGAAAGTGCATTCACTTGTTGAACTATTTCTTTAAATAGTAATATGCATAACTCTTTCCTTCCACAACCTGCTTTAATGACAGCTGACCTATTTATTGAACTTTAGTCACTAGTGGACAACAGCTGAAATGTTCATTGGATGTAATTCTGTGAATTTGTTTGACCCTGCAGCTGATCCTATCACTGCTCTGTTTTTCATTGCCGCAAAGTCCCCAATATTGGAACAATATTGGACTGTTATTGAAAGTTGGATATCTTCCAGTAACATCACAGGCGTCATCTGACGGAGGTCCCTCCCTGACCACAGCTGGTCACAACCTCTTTTTAGTTTTTGTAAATATGTGTCTACCAGGTGTCTGACCAGAGAAATTAATCCAGTGTGGTGATAGTAAGCTTTTTCTTCTGCCTGTAAAACCCTGTCCATGTCAGATGTCTCATGGTTGTGACATTTCTGTTCTTGGTTCACATGTGTTTCTGAAATTTCTTGATTATAATGGTCGAGCGCTGATTGTTGGGAACGGCCTTCAACAACAGTATAAAACAAAATTCAATTCAGTGGAAGCCCATTGTTTCAAGAGGTTAAAAAGTAAAAAAAAAAAAAAAAAAAAAAGTAGCGCAAGATAACGAAGAAGAATGTTAAACAGTCTTCCAGAGGTTGAAAAACTAAATTAAATTTGACACTTGGAATTAAATGAGCTCTGAAGCTTGATGCAACAACAGCAATACTGCAGCAGACTAGGCGTGTGACAGACACGCACAGTCGAGGGTTATGAGTCTCAGCAGGGCTGTTTAGACAAGTGTAATGTCCCATTAGAAGAGACTTCACTTACATTATGCTCCAACAGATGACGCAACAACACACCTCGAGCCTTATTTACTGTATGTTAGTGCTGCCCTCGTACAATATTGAGACGCTCATAGCCCCACATATCCTTCCACAGCACTGAGCTTTATATCCTTCCTCTTCACTTTGTACACAGACTGTGTCGTGCATCAAAGCAGTTATAGGAATTTTAAAAGGATCCTCTCTCTTTGTCCATCTCACTGTGTTCACTCCAAATACTGAAACAGTTTTGCATCAGAATGGGAATGCAGGTAGGTTTGAATCCAGAGGAAACTATACCTCAACAAATACTGCTTAGTTTGCCATGAGATTATTTCCAATGATGTGACCCCATCACCTTTCGTATGACATCACTACAGGGCCAAGTTGTGTACATGTATGCAATACACATTACAATAAACCTTTTCCCATTTGGAAACACCATGTGTCATATGTCTTAACCCTAACATTAGCATCCTTATGTGTCACCCTACCTGTGTATCCATACATATCAAAGTGTCAGCCCCTCTTGTCACTCATGAACCAGGATGTTTTGTACTTAACTCACATTGAACCTTTTTTTCAAAACCCAGAATTAGGTTCAATAACAGTCTTTTTATGCCAAAACCTGCTTTCTATAACATCTGCACATCTGACAGCTTTAGTATGGATAATGTGGTTATGGTTAAGTTGAGGCAGCTAAAAGGTTCTGTATATATTTTATAGGTCTCCCAAATGAAAGTCATATGCATTATATGTTTATCTACTTCCTGCACTGGCACCGGGCGTAAATCCTGAGGCACAGAACTGTCCAAATTGGATGTCATTTCTGGGGATACTGTGCAGCAGCTCACACTACCGCTATACTGATTCATGGTAAACAAGTTCACCACCTCCACAGTGGACTGATCTGTTTCCATGCAGAATTTGTTCTCGTTCAAACCACAGCACCTCATTGGAGTTAAATTGTGGAGAACAGACCGTGACAATCAGCTTTTCCTCCATTTCATTTTGTTTTTTGTTCTGTTATATGTTGCACAGTTGAGCGGATTCGAAAACAACTATGCGCTTCAGTTTTGTGAGAGACTCAAAACGAGAGGCTACTTGATGTTGCCAGACTGAAGCTCCTGCATGTCAGAGAATATTTACATGAAGGTGAACTCCCCATGAACTTCTCTGAGTCGAGGTGGGCGGCACCAGTATTTCTGCAAAGGTTCATCAACAAAACATGGTTGTCTGTCACATCTCCAGTGGTTGACTTTGTGTGTGTAACAAGGGCATTATTTCAAAAGATTAAATTTGCACACGAGTTTATCACATAATTGAAATGGTAAAACATTCATTCTGCCAAGGGGATAAACACTTCTCACTGTAATAACCCCTGGGCTTTTCCTGTGGTGCCTCCCTCATGACAAACTATATATTTAAAGCCATATCTTAAATGTAAAACTACACAATTAGTTTTGAATTGAAATAGTCCACAGCCTGTATGTGGTGCTCAGATGAAGAGCATCACTTGTGAGTTTCAGAAACTATCAGTAGAGTTCAGTGAGGCCGAGCAGCAGCTCTGCAGAGGTCAGTCGTCCATCCTCTCACCTTCCAGCCTCCTCCTCTGGTCACGGTCCAGAAAAGCCCCCTGCAGTACCTACCCAATCCCAATTCAGCCCCCGGTCACTCCCCAGTCCTGCCTGCATTAAGGTATGGATCTCCTGGCGCAGTAATGTTATGCTACAATATGGCAGTTCGCTGGATGAACTCCCCATCAACCCTGTGTGTGTGTGTCTACCTTGCTGCGGCACTTTCAGGGGTGTCTGCCTGCCTTCGCCTCATCTCCGTCCCTCGCTCTGAGGAGACTTTGAATTAGTCTAATTATCATCGCCTGTGTCACGGAAACATGAGGAGGAAGGTGTCGTCCCCAGGAGGCCTTCTTAGATTTAACACCGCCCGCGTGTGTGTGTGCGCGTGTTTATGATAATGCGTGTGTGCCAGAGTATCTTTTATGAATTGCCACAGCTGTGTTAGACAGCTGCTAGAGGGGCCGCATTCAGCGAGGGCGCCTCCCCTTTCGTTGCTGCTGAAAACATGGCCCCTCTTCCCGTACACAAACAATTATGAGCACAGTCTATCGCACACACTCAGGGCTTCACATAATTACAGAGTTCAGCGCTTACATTTAAGAATATATGCAAATTCATTCTGATCACCCTCGAGAACAGTTTGAGGAGATGATGGCAACCGGCGTTTGAGCACATTCGAGTTTGTGTGTGTGTGTGTTTTCTTGTTGATATTGGCTGACATTATGAAGACCATTTCATCTTTAGCCTTGGGACGTAGTTCTGACAGAAACCAGAGAGAGAGCAGCAGTGAAAAATCCTCCTTCCCTTGTAGCGGTTGTGTGACATTAGCTGTGGGCAATGGTGGCTGCTGCGCGTCAACACCAAAGGAGTTTTTGTCTCCCCGCTGTGATCTGTGTGCTGCAGACTCAGCAGATTGCTCTGTCATCTTGTGGCGCGTGAAAAGTTCATGATGTTCACCGCTCACAATACCCCAGCTGCTCGCGCCGGACCCCATATGAAGGATAGAGCAGATCAACTCTCTCCCCGTGGTGGAATTTCGGGGTGTGTGTTGGTGTTGAAGTGGCTCGGCTGGCAGCTACATTAAAGCTCCATTTGTGGCCCCAGGGTTCAGAAGATAGCACGGTGGGTGAGGGGCAGAGGAAAAGGGCTTTTCATGTTTATGCGTGATTCAGCACTTTTAAACCAAGAAAGCATGAGTTTAAGTAATGTCTGAAAAGTACAAATGAAGCATGCTATGCGCTATTTTAAGTTATAATATGCAAGTGTACATTATGCAATATGTCTCTCATTTGAATAACAATGTTTTCTTCTACCTTGTGTTTAGATCAGTCTTTCTGTTGTTGTGGCTTTTCAGTGATATGTGGGATAATTGTAATGCATGTTGATGCGGCCTGCAGTGACTCGGTCATGACATGAAAAGGTATCTACCACCCAACAGGGAACTCATCAGTGACATTAACAGAGAGATGAAGAACAGTGATCAGTGAGACAGACATAAATAGTTAAAAACTGCTTTTGTTGTTGGAGATTAAAATCCAAACTCTGAGATGTCCATGGTATGGATGCACAAATCATTTATACGCCCTAAAAATATTTTATGCCAAAGTCTAAGAAACTCGGTGCAAAAGAACACAATCAGCAAACTGTAAAATACAGCATCAGACATATTATGACCTTGCAATTTTGTTAGCCAACGGCCAAGTGGAGCAGCATTCATTTGAGCTTGTGTTTCCAGGTATGTAAGTCCAGTATTCACCCTCCTTCTATCTCTGTCCACCACTCAAGAGAGACATCTCACTCTGTAGCAGTCAAATGCTTCAACCAGAGTCAGCATGCTGTAAGACCAAGACAATGAGGTACAAGAGGCTAAAAGGAGGAGTGGAGCTGAGGGGAACTGCAGCGTTGGTGATAATTCTCCGTGGGTTTGTGGCTGTGAGTGACCTCTTTCAAATTAGTAAAGCTTTAATGACATAACTACATGTTGTTCAACATGGGCCTGTAGTGTATGATGACTGGATTATGTTGTTGTCCGAGTTTTAGGGTTTGCATCCGTCAAATGCCACAAAGGCCAGAGGGTGAGGCTGAACCTGCCTCACTGAGACAGTTTAGACCAAACCCATGGTGCCTTCAGGTGTCTCCTGTCATCTTGTGAAGTGAAATATTTTCATCAGGAAATTAAAAAGTCAACACTTAGAATAATATATACGTTGTGATATTTTCTCATGATAGGATCCAGACCCTGAATCTGGACAGGTATGACCCTTTCTCCAAAACATGTCAAATTACTTTAAAACAACATTGCTGTCTCTCATTTTAATGTTCAGTATTTTGGCATTATGGATCTCATCCATTCCTGTCTCCCTGCATCTATTTTATATTCCATCAGCCTGTGATTGCGTTCGGTCTTAATCTGCTCTTTTCTCAGAGGATTACTATTTTACTAAGCTTCTGGCAGCCTTCTTCAACATTGTTTGAATTATCTTGTTGATTGCGTAGGATGCTTTAACCTGTTTTGACAGTTTCCTCTGTGACAGTGGGTATATTCTTGATTTGTACGGCTTCAGTTCAGTACCATTTTAAGTTCAGCTTTAAACTTGGCAAGAGGATTTTTCTATTTTTTTATGTAGTAGGCTGCTATTGTAGTGATGGTTGTCACTTCATTTAAACGTGCCCTGGTGGGTGGGAGGTTATTCCTCCCTGATGCCTTTCTCCACCCACAACCCATTTTGATGCCCTAATGATTTCCTCCATTGCAACAGTGAATGCTAGAGGGAAGATGTGCACCCTGCCATGATACCAATTCCCAGGTGCTGCCATGCTGTGGTGAATTACATAGCTGTGAAGCATCTCTATGTTTCGGAAATAGACTTTAACCAAATTTTCACTCTGAGGAAATTGATTGCAGGTCACTGGATTGTGTGAACTGAATGTTGGTTCCAGGTCCAGATATTATCCAAATCTCTCTTCTGTTTCTTCTGTAGAATTTGAATTTCATATCTGTTTCGTTTTGCTTTGTAAATACTCTGTCAATTGGTTAATACTTTATAATTCATCTGACATCTCACATTTTTTTAGGACCCATTATTTGATGTGCTGCTTGCATTAAAGTGTCAGGTGTTTGTGTCTCACACGCTCCTTTCATCGGCTTCCATCAAGTCTCAAACATCTGGTGCGTTCGTGTACCTGAGAGAGGCCTCAGCCGCGCCTGGAGGCTGACAATGCTCTTGCTCAGTTTTTGCTTTGGCTCTCCGGCACGTCTTGCAGAAGTCATATATCCCTGTGCCTTTCACTCTCTGTGTATCTTTTCTTGGTGATTTTCTGCTTTGTTGCTTGCAGAGTAGCACTTGTCCTTGGTGAAGAGTAATTTGACAAATGTAAAGGGATGCTTGTAAAAATCCTTGCTCAGGCTATCATTTTTCATTTCCACCTGAGGTTTTCTGTCATCCTACAAAGAACACTCAAATAATTCAGAAGTTTACCTTTGGTACACTGACACCTACTTCTCACCTTCTGTTACCTTCATCCCTTGTTTTCCCCTTTTTTGTTTTAGCTGCCGTCATTAGTTGCACTCTTACAATTTTTATCACTTCTAATCTTGAATATCCAACTTCACTGTCAGAACATTGTTCCTCAGTTCCTTTCAAAATCAGATATATGATCATTTTGCCAGGTTCCCAGTAGGATTAAGCAACAAACACTACTTGGTAAAGACACATCCTCTGTTTGCCTGACCATCCATCTCGGCCATTTTGCATGTGGTCATCTTGCACCTACCATCGCTATTTAAAGAGGACAGTCATTATTATACATGAGATGTCAAATTTGAAGCATTGAACAATAGACCAGTGCTGTCATCTTCCTGGCGAGGATTCACTCCGTGCTAGAAGGTGTACTCATCCCAATTCCTGCTTTTCTCATTGTTTTTGCTCATTATTGTTTTTACTGAGAATTAAAAGTGCACAAGCCAAACCCTTTGTCCAGTTGTCATATGGCAGGCAAATCACAGTGTGACTCATAACCCGACATAATTGAGATGCTATAAGCTGTTATTGTGTAGGTGTCACATACAGTCACTGGCCAGAAATGATGTAAGTGCGTAGGAGTTTCCAAATTACAATTCACAAGTTAAGCACCAATTTATCCAACATTTAGTGACTAAATGTGACCATTAGTCACTGTGAAGAGAGAGGACTTAACAGCCACAAAAGAAGCTCAAGACCATTAGTCAGGAAGAAGACCAGCCCTCATTTACTGCAGTCAAATCTAATCATTTCAATCCAGATTTAGTAATTCCACAACTCTGTCACTGAGCTTAATAATCCAGTAATAATATGATTTCACATTGTGTATAAAAGACAAGCAAAAGGTGTTTCATTTCACGAGATGGAAAGTCTCAAAAGAAAGTGATTATTAGAGAGGTATCTGAAAATCATAGCAATGAATGGAACTTGACCACCCAAATGTGGGATATGAGCTGGGGTAGCCATAGTTAAAAGTAGAAGGATGTTTTACATGGACCACATCTCACTACATCTTAAATTCTAATTTGGACAGCGGTAGGATTTTACCAACTTAACTTAAAGCATTATTGGAAGCTTACTTTCAAGCATTTCAAGTATGTCCTCAGCTGGGACTCAGATAATCTCCCAGTCATGGAGTATGATTCAGTAAGAAACAAGGAGCTGGCTGGCACATGCAGAGCGGCTGCAGCTCTGTTTTCGTCTCACTTCTCTAATAGAAATGCTGATCAGCAACCCAAACAAACTGTGACTCTGCTGATCAATTATCAGGAAACTGAGCAAACTCTAACAAATGACACACACAGGGACTACAAAGCATTAGTATTAACCATAGAATAATGTCATGCATGATTCTACAATATTTTTTTGCATGTCGGGGAAGAGGTTTCATGACAGTTGTGATAAACATTAAACACTGTAAACTAGTCACACTGAGCAGGTTCTACACATAAACAAACCATGATCGGTGCAGTGTGTGACAGGTATTGTTGCAGCACAAATATGAAGTACTGTATTTTAAATCAAACTGCAGAAAATACTTGAGGCTTTAGCGGGTCATCTTGTTTTCTCTACACAAGAACACACTCCGCCTGTGGTGTAATTAGATCATTCTCTTGCTTCCTTCATGTAAAGCTTTCACAGTGGGAAAATTGATTTTGTGCACAGAGCTCCTGTTTGCCTTTACAGACACTCTGCTAATTTCACATTATTCCAGGGCACCAGGCGTAATGATGGTAATTCAGAACATTTCAGAACAAAAGTCTTATGCATGCAACACACTGTATAGCGAGCTTTATATGCTGCCATACCACCTGACGTGCCTATATGTCTGACGTCTTTGTGTTCCATCACACTGTCTGCTGGTGAAAGGTGGGAGGGGAATTGGGAAAACTCAGACAGGAGGTGAGATGAGATCTAGAAGCTGCATGTCCATGTTGACTGTGTACTTTTGTCTCTGTGGTCTCACACTGTCTATTGTTTGAGTGGCAATATACTCAATTTGGTCCACTTTACTTATATGTTTCACACAGACATACACACAGACGCCACTCCCACCCACGCGCTGACGCTGGCACACACACATACAGATGAGGCCGAGTCTCCTTTCCCTGCCTGCTCTCAAAGCCCTTGGCGCTGCTTGTTTACCCTTCACTGTGACAGCTGTGTGTGTGTGTGTGTGTGTGTGTGTCGATCTGAGGAAGGAGATATTGCGTGTCAAGTGCTCTCCAGGGCTAAACTATCATTTCTGAGTGTTATCACACCATCCTACTTCCCAGGGGCTGGCTGTCTTTCTCTCTGTCTCTCTCTCTATAATACACACTCACACACACTCTCTCTCTGTCTCTCTCACACACACACAGGAGGAGCTCCAGACAGTGTTAGCCCAGTGAGGCGTGCAGTCAGAGAGGAGGAAGAAACTTGACCAGTTGGTGAGCACACACTTTTTCAGACTGGAAAATCAGTCATGCAATGGTCCCATTCAGACACACAGCGCTGCAAGACCTTTCTGACCTGCAGCTGCCACACAGAGCACGAGTTCAACTGTCAGACCACTGAAGTCTATGGACCGCTAATGTATAGTAGTCAATGCCCCACATATAGACTGGATGACCAGTTCCACTCAAGTTCATACTCCAGTGCACCTCAGAGAACTCAGCAAGAGTTCAACTCAAGTATTTCAGACAGATACTGTTACAGTTATTTCTTGGTTTCCACTTTGTAAAATTGTAATCTCTTTTTCTATTGTTACCCATTTTTTCTGCCATATTACACTGACCAATTCTTCGTACTTATCATTGCTGACGTCCTTGTGGACATGCTGAAGGACAACATGCATCAGTGGACTGTCCTCCTAAGAAAAACTATCAGCATCAGTCTTTTCAGCAAATGCCCCAAAACAACATATTTTTATGTTCAAGCGTCCAGGAGCCATGACTCTTCCATCCTCCAAGGAGAAAGCTATACAACGTCGTTTTAGAGCCAAAAAATCAGCCCAGGGAGGAAGTTTGAATGACTGGTCAAGAAAACCTCCACAGTTAACATTGGTTTCTTTCATCCATAACTAAAATTGTTTCCCTAACTTAACCAAATGTTAATTACTGTAACCATGATACTGAAGGTCCTCCAAACCACCATCTTTCCCTACACCTAACCTAAACAGTAACTGTTTAGGCACAAAAACAGAACTGTGACACCAATGTGTCACGGTTCTGGGAGACACAGACAAATGGTCGTTCTGTTTGTAGTGGCCCTAGATCAGAAAACATCATGTACAAGCCATGTATTCTGTTGTGTCATTTAGAGGACTTGGAGGACTTGTGATGGGTGGGCATGGGCCACATCTTTAGGATACGGCACTGTCATATTTACCAGAACTGATGTGGGTCCACTCTTCAGAAAAAAACAGCAAATCAATCAAACTTGCTTTTCAACTTGGCACGTTCCAGCTACTATAGCCTAACTTCACCGCTATATCCCAATTTGTTTTTGGTGATTAGACCTCCCTCAGGACTCTCTCTCTCTGCAATGGCCCCCCACCGTGTGTTGCTCTGGAAGGTGTAGATACATTCCTCTCCTGTGGAGTTGCCAGCTGTTTCTTTTTCCCTGTCGGTTTCACAAGTCGAGGTTCCCATGAAAAAACCAACCCTGGCTAACCTGGGCATCAAAACCAACTGTTGAGGTAGGTGAGGTAGGTGATCTGCTCTATCCTGCCAAAGTATGGCACAAAAACAAGCTGGATAAGCAGTAGTCATGACAAACCTCTGGGGTTCAACATCAATGGTCCTCAGCACAGATCTTCAGCATGGCCTGCTTGTGTTTTTGGATACAGGTGGAAATTATTGAAATTAAATAAAACATACAGAAGGTCGAAGACAGCAATGTTACTCTCATCCCCCACCCCCCCACCCCTGTCCCTCTCTCTCTCTCTCTCTCTCAACCCAACCAGTCACGGCAGATGGCTGCCCATCACTGAGCCTGGTTCTGTCCGAGGTTTCTGCCTGTTAAAAGGAAGTTTTTCCTCGCAACTGTCGCATCATATGCTTGCTCATGATGGGAACTGTTGGGTATGTTGTCGGGTCTCTCGACCTGCTCTGTATGCAAAGTGCCTTGAGATAACTTTTGTTGTGATTTGGCGCTATACAAATAAAATTGAATTGAATTGAATACCTTTACCTCACAACAAAATTCACTCTCTGTCACAAGGTCACTGAGATTTTTAACATGAATACTGTTGGCTAGAGAACAAACATTTTCCTAATGCTGCTCTATATCACAAATCAAAAAATGTAAACACAGTTACCTATGTAATGCACAACGTATCTGTCTCGTGTTACGATGGTTCTATTGATGAGTAGAATCCAAAACTGAAGTATGAATCAGTTCCAACATAACAGGACGTCCATGAAGCAGGAGTGTAATCAAGGTTGTATTCTTGGTTGAGTGGAAAAGTCTCTTTAACTGAATTTATGCCAAGAAATTCAAAACTGTTCTCTAAGACATAATCATAATTATAAAACTGCATCTTACCCATCAAGGCCAACACAAATCAGTGCTTTCTAAAGAAGGAGAGAAGGAACTGATGTTCGTCTGGAGCCTCCTGGCCTCACCATCTGCTAGTACATCACATCCTGGGATGATGGCATGGACATGGCTTGTGTTTCTCAAACAGTTAACAGCAAGCGTGAAGCCCATGCCAACAGATGAAAGGGAGAGAAAGCATTAGTGATTAACATTATGTTATCAGCACAACAGTCTGCCCATTGTTCTGCGGTAAGAAGGCCTAATCCTGCTCTTAGCAGTCTGAAGGAGAGATGGAGGCTTTTGTGCCTTTCTATCCTGCCGGGTTTCTGGGCTTGATGAGTTTGCCCTTCGCTTGTCTGCAACTTTCCCTTTCACTGGCACTGACTCATCTGCAGGACGGGAGTGATGCAAACACACGCGCGTGGACCCAGACACCCATATGAAGTCACCGTCTCAGCAGATAGTCATGAGGAATGTGGAATCCCTTCAGAAAGATAGTGTAACTCGCAGAGAACAACCGGGCATTCTGCTCGGCCTCGGACTGCCGCTGAGAACGCAGATGCCACTGTTTGTCCAAGGACTGTGCATGTGTGTGTGTGTGTGTGTGTGTGTGTTTGTTTGCAATTGCTCCGGAGTGCGGCAGATGCCTCTGTTTGAGATGTCCTTGAAATGTGTCCCTGACCGCCAATTAGCACTGCCTTATTTGCCCACTGCAATGCCGCCCCAATTAGCATCAAACCAATACCTGTTACAACCTGCCATGAACCGCTATGAGCCGCCGCCACACCTCTGCTCCACCACTTAAGGCATCAAGACCCCGGGTCATCGCTGTTAACTGGCTGTCACCAGGCATTTAATTATACTGCTGCTACAGCTAATGGAATGGCTGCTACTCTTATTTGTAGAAAATAAAGTGGCGTGCTTTAAATGTTTTGTTTCTTTCACCCCCATAGTGGAGGGACTATAGATCTCGTTCTACTTTTTAGTTTATCCATTCAGCCCACAGTGTCTCACGGTGCACTGATCAGATTTGCTTAAACTTGGAGAAATGATGGATCTCAGAGATCTGAGAGGTGACACTGATTGCCCAAAGGGGTGAAGGTGGGCAGGGAGTGCTGAGGTGGCAAGTTGAAACTTTTCATTGCATTCACATACACATTACTGGGCAGAAGCATGACAGTCTCTTTTCAGACATGACGCTAAAGCTGTAAGTTTAAACAGTGCATATCAGAAAATCAATACTGTGTAACTTGGGCTTCAACTGAAACACAACACACAATAAACAAACCAAATTCTGTGTAAAATTTGTCAAGAACCAATCTTTTCTGCTGACTTTCTCTCGCTGTGCCTGTAATGTCAGTGTGTCTGTGTGTGAACCCTCCCCTCTCCTACCAGCTACTACTTTGAGCCATTCACCTCCAGAACTAAATCCTATACTGACAGTAATGGTTGACTACTTTGTGTACTGCCACGAAATCTTTGCATTTGCAAACTTGCCACAGTATCAAAAAATATACTAGTGGCAAAAGAAACCTTGCTACATGAAAAAGTGACTGAAGCAGGAAGCAGGCGCGTGTTAGTATAACGACTAACACTAGTTCTAAATTATGCTTACATGAGCCCTGGCTGCAGGCAGTAACTGAAGGCTTAGGCTGTTTTATTTATAAGGTCACGAGCCTATAATGTAGATTTTTTTTAATTTCACTTTATTACAAGACCAATAAAATATGACTGAATATGGTGCACTCACTATTGTCATGCTGTGCTGCTCTATTGGGCCAACTTGGATTGATGTGATAATTAAAGGTAGTATAATTAATATGTCTATAGCGTGTCCAACAATTCAGTTATTGCAGTTTTATTATAAAATTCTGTATTTCATAGCACATTCTGTATTTCATAGCACATAGCACATAGCCCAGTCCACTGGGCTCGAGTAGGGTCATGACCTGTGTGAACATCTGGACTTCCTTTTCCTGTTTTACCTCATACTCAGATGTGCAGTGGTTGAATGTAACTAAGTGTACTGTACTTGAGTACAAATCTGAGGTACTTGTACTTTACTTGAGTTTTTCCATCTGATGTAACATTATACTTATACTCTAATATATCTCAGCGACTAATATAATATTTTTCACATCACTACATTTGTCTTAGTTAAAATTTCTTATTCACTTTTCTGATTACACTTTTTCATACCCTTCTTGTCCAGTAAAACCATGGTTCTCCAAATTTGTTGTTGTAATGTGAATAGTGAAGACGACTTAATGGTTTCTTTATGAGCTGAGAAAATTCTCTAAGTTCTTCAACTAAATAAACTACTTAAAAACCCTCTTGGATTATCTGGAAAATGCATTGACACAAAGCAGAGGGCTGTTTTTCTGAGCTCCCGTGAAGATATCTTTTACAAACATATGATGATCTTATAGAATAGGATGGATTGTTCTAGAATAAACTAGCCAACAGTATATAAAGCCATTAAAATGAGCACATTAATGCAACAGTAATGTTAACTCAAAAACATCATATATAATATTAAAACACTGACCAGGGACCATTCGTGTGGTTATCAAATACAATTTGTTGATCATCCTTAGATACTTTTACTTCAGTAAGGTGTTCAATGCAGGACTTATACTTGTAGTGGAGTATTTTCACAATGTGGTACCTTTACTTAAGTAAAGGATCTGAATACTAATTAAAGCCTTATAATTATTATAATGACCAAAACTACAAAAGCAACTTGTAATAATACAGAATTCTCCTGTAACATACCGTTAATAAACCAACATTTCAAAGTCAGACTTTAATATTATTAATAATCTAAAAATGTCTTAACACTATTTTTTTTTGTTTTCTACCATGAGAAACAATGAGCGGAATGAAGATGTAAAACTCGTATATTGCTCTCTGTGGTTTATAAAACAGTCCTCACAGTTAAAACAGTCCTGCTTTGTGTTAAATGAATAATAATATAGTATTGTCATCTCTCATATTACTCCACTGCTGTGCTACTTGTGTCTGTGTGTAACTTGTGAGTGTGTCACTGTCTGAGTGTTCCTCTATTCACCAGCCTCTGTATATGGGAATATATTTCATTCATGAACATTCCCTCCCTCTCTCTGCCGGTCAAAAGCATGCCCCAGTCACGGAATGAGTCACACACACACACTCACACACACACACACACACTTAAGCATTTAAATGCATGCATTTTTAATTGATGAATAGATGAAAAGCTGAGCAAGTAGTGGAGAAAGTTGTAGTAGAGGAAGAGGTGTGTAGACAGACGTGATCATTCACGTGCAAGACAGGCCTGAGTGTGTGTGTGTGTGTGTGTGTGTGTGTGTTTTGGTTATGTGCATGCTTAAATCGTTCATTAACCTTGTGTCACCCCTGAGGCAAGCTTCCATGTCATGATGTCGTGTTTTAGGGGCAGACACACACACACACACACACACACACACACACACACACACACACACACAAAGACACACATCTGGCCCTGTGCTTGCGTGCAGCATTCTTTAACCCAGCATCAACCTAGATTAGACTGGCATCCATGTCGTGTCTGATGGTTGAAACACCACGCAAGCAGACACACACACACAAAGTCACACACACAGCCACTCACACACAGTCACAAAGTTCAAAATATTGATGCATATAGTGACTTTAAAGCTGAAGGAAATTCAAAGTAGACATACAGACGGGTGAGCTTTGAAAAGAATATCCTGAATAAATGAGTGGAGAAATAGGGATGCTTCCATTCAGGGCACGAGGGCTCACTGAAAGGTCTGATGAGTATGAAAATGATGTGAAACATATTCTGTGACCTTCACAGTGTCCACATCTCAACCCAACTGAACATGCATGGGTCATTTTGGAGTAAGGTGTTAGACAGCGCTTTCGACCACCATCATCAAAACATCAAATGAGGAAATGTCTTTTAGAAGACTACTGTCCAGCTGTCTTTGAAAGGTGCTCTACTCTCCACTGGAGTTCAGAGACATGGAGAATCTATGGAGAGGGAGCACCCAGCTCACACCTTACTAACACTAAGTCCTTCAATTCGAAATTTTAAAATACACAATGTGGCTTCTTTTAGGACATTTTAGGATCATGCTTTTAAATATCAATATCTTTAAATGTATTTAAATACACTCCCATTGTTTTCACTGAGTAATGTCTACATCATTTACTTAGATTTTTACTATACATTTAGGATTGCATATCATGTTCTTATATTGAAATGTATAATATTGTATTTTATTTCATTATTCTCTCTGGGAGGATTTGCTCCTCTTTGTCCGTGTTTGTATCTGTCAGCAGCTGATCTTGTAGACTACTGGACCCGTCGGCCTAATATAAATATACACATGATAGGATATGACACATGATAGCAGCTTCCATATTATTCTCATGGTTTACTTGTTTTTGTCTGCAGTTTTTGTTTGTTTCCAAATTATTCTCATGGTTTACTTGTTTTTGTTTGCAGAAAAATAAGAAATTCAGGCTCTGCCGCGGTTGGTAGTTGGTGCCAAGGTTAGGGATGTCAGCTTTGTAATTTCGTTTCAGCTTTGTAATTCATCTTTGTAATTTCGTTTTGTCATGCTTGTAAAATTCCCTTATTTGTTTCACTCCACCTTCACAATTTAGTCATAGTTTTATTAACTGAAAATGACCACTCCTAGTTACTTGCGCTATTAGTTTGACGTTTTCTTTTATTGCATTAAATAAGCAATAGTTCTGCCTGTAAACATGTAATATTTATTCAAAAAACCTAATTGATGATTTTAAAAAAATGGTCAGAGCAAAAACACAATCTATGGTCAACATACAAAAACACAGATATAACTGATCACAGGGTGAAATCTGCAACCTAAATTAATGATGCAACCAGTTGGCACACCTGATATTGATTTGCAGTATTTTCCTGACGCCATGTCTCCACAGGAGCTGTAGTGCAAGCAGCATGTTAGCAGAGCAGCAGTTTCAGGCCTCCATCTGCACAGAAGGCGCAGTTTGGCAGCACTCAGAACAAAATTCATATTCACTGTATGCATGTAACTTAAGAAAATAGTGGTAGTGTTCATATTATGTCATTTTTAACCTGATGATATGAGCAGGTGAAACGCATGTTAGAAGTATGACTGAAAAGCTGAAGCCTGTCCTGACACCAAACTGCTCCTGATGGAAAGCCTGAGAGTGGAACAATCTCTCTGTCATCCTCTGGAGTAACTGTACTCCTACATGTTTTTATAGCATTGATCTTCTGGATCATCTATTCTATTTTACCTTTAGACATTTTTTTTTTCCAGTTTCAACAGTTGATAAACTGATAAGTGAAACTGGGAGTAAGCAGAGACCATCCTCACATATTAAACCAAATGAATCAACAGCAGTCAGGCAGAAGTACTACTATGGATGAAACTGCTTTGGGGACCCTGAGGCAAAAATTAGCCACTGGACTCCATTCCTGTTCTTCCCACTCTCTGTGCATTGTGTATTTCTATGTAGGAATATTACATAGTCCATAGCTAGTTTTACTGTGTAGAAATTGATTAGCCACAAATTAATTTAGTAATGAGCACAGTATCACTTGAAATAGCAGTGTTCTTAAAACCTTAAAACTTAAAATCTTTTCACAAAGTACCGCCCCTTCAAAGCAGAAGACTAGGATTAGGTAATAAAGAAACCTTACATTTGTAGTAACTGAATGCATTGATTTTTTTTTTACAACTAGAGGGCAGCAGAACAAGCTGTAAATATAATATGACATGTTCACCTTGATATGGACATGACCATTAGCATTGACAACTTGATGAATGTAAATCCAATATTCACTTACATTTGCTCTGTTTTTGGTCTCCACCACCTGCTGAGCTGACTCTTTGGCTGCTGACTGTGGCACCATGTTTGTCAGCCAGTCTCCAAATGTGTCTGTATGTTGCTGAGCAGGTGGTGAACAGTCAGTTCATCAGAGGAGCTGCCTCCTGCTGGTGGAAACAAGGCTGATCGGTGAGAGCGGTGAGACTGAACCAAAACAGTATGTTGGGGGTCAAAACCCCCCCAAAAACAACACATCTAAAAGACCCTGAAATCTGTGTAGAGCTGAGGGGAGCTGCAGAAGATCCCCTGTGGGTTCCTCACTCAGACTCACCCTTCTCAGATTACACTTGGTCATTTGACCCATTGTTCACATGTATCTATTAATTAAAGCCACTTTAACCTTTTCTGTGAGTATCTGCTACCCCTCAGGTTACTGTTTGCAGGTTTACAAGGCAGAACAGATGTTAAAGTCATTTAATACAGGCACAAGCTTGTGGCAATCAGCAGTTTCATTGCTAAATAACCGGTATCGGCCTTCGAAGGCCCGTGTTGGTTGAACTCCAGTGTTCAGCTGTGTTGTTCGCAGAAGGCAGGAATCCTGCTGATGTTGGTCATTTTTATTTTGGGAGCGATTAGTCTCCCCATTTGCATATTGGTACTGCCTGATCTCCCTGGCACTCGTTCATTCATCCATATGCAATACATCTGGAGAGGAATAATTTTCCTTCTCTTGCTCCAGGCTGTTTGAAAAAATAAAAAACACAACACCTCAAGAATGGTGTGTTTAATGTATGAATTATATGCATGAAGCCATTTTCTTTTTTTTTTTCTTTCTTTTTCTTTCTTTTTTTTTTTACAGTTGATTTGAATTCCAAATTAACTCAAGGATATGAAAGGAATGGGTCAACAAGGTCTGCGCTTTAAAAAAGAGGAGGCTTTAATGTGTTTCTTATTGATCTCCTGGGGTTCAGTGGGGAAGAGAAGGTTAAAAAACACACATGATCAAACAGATCACGTGATCAACAGTTCATCACCAGATCCATGAGACAAAGTAGACTCCAAGTTTAGAAAAGTATAAGTGAAAATATAGGTTTATAATATAGGTATAGATACTTTCACTTATACTGTTTCTTTCCTCTTCTAACAACGGCATCAGTCCAACTTTTATGGCCTTCCACCATTGATCCACTGTCAGAATGTAATACAGCAGAGGTGAATATGCACAGCATCACTGTGGGAATTATTTTCTCACAGATGAATGGTGAATACAATTTAAAGTTTTTTAACAGCTTCACTACAACAACACCCTCCGGCGATACTTTGTGGAGCAAACAGCAAAACACTGGATCTTCGATGGTTGTAGCCAACATCATGCTACGGACAAGCATTATTTAGATCTTTTGAGTTTTTGAGGTAAATGGAACAAAAGGGTGAAAGCTGAGGGCTTCCTCAGAGGTGCACTCTGTAATATTTTAGTGGCTTTTCAGTTTTTTCAGTGGCAGAACTGGGCTTTTATTGTTAATACTGTGATCTCCCAGGCCCCCTGAACTGCCCATCATAGGCTTTGTACCTGCTTCATTTTCAGACAACCAGACAGCAGAGCAATGAAGCATTTGAAAGGTGGAAGGAGCTTCAGACAAGAAAAATATTGATGCTGTTGTATCAAGGAAACATTTGCTCACCACAGCATCACATATGACACATCATCACAACTCATAGCACGTATGAGTTTGTATCTGGCAGAGGCCTTGTAAATACTTGCCAAGGTGCAACTGGATAAGATATATATATATATAATTAGCAAACAATGTTATGATTACGAGGCTCTTGTCTCTGAAGTGCCTTATTATTGAGGGGAGCCCATTCATGACAGGACAATTTAAATATAGATGTAAAATTAGGAATCTCAGACATAAATCGTCCAATAGTAAAACTGAGATACTACTGTAGTCGGAACTTTGCAGCTATATCAAATTTCTGACTTAGTATTTCTTTTTGAAATTTTGACCTCCTGTAATAATTTTGTGGCTTAGTGTCCCATAATTGTGAATTGGTAAGAACATTTTTATTATCGTTTATGACGTTTTCTGAACTCTGAGAGCTTGAAATGTATGAGTGAAATCCCAATGCTGAATCTGCAGAAAAAAATATGAGTTCGGTGACATTTTACTTTTCTTTTGTAAAAGTTTCCAAAGATAGTTGAAAACAACTTAAAAAGAAACTGTCATACCTGATTTTCAGTCATGACTTACAGTTGTGTGTTGAACACTTTTTTTTTAACTCAGAGTGGAGATCTTAAAAAATGTCAGATTAAAGGCTGTTTAATAATGTAAACATAACATGAAGAGAATTAAAATAATAGAACATTTAGCTCTTTAAAACTGTCAGCCCTTGATTGAAAATGTGGAGCAAACAATGTGAGTGTGAAAGAAAATGACTTCAATCAAATGGATGAAAACCCAGCCAAAGCCGTGGCTGTAGAACAGTGTTTCAGTGATGCTCTAACAGTGCACTTCACCCTCTAATAACTGTTTACACACAGAAGGCCATTTTCTGTTCTTCCCCCTTTATCACCAAGTCTATACAAGTTTATTGATGGACTGTATCTTCTCCATGCTCGTGCTCTGTCCGTCTGGGATCCTGCCCCACTTGGCGTGGTCTCTCTCCGTGCTCTCTTCTCAGATAGCAGCAGGGGAGCAGTCACACGCTGCGAACACAAACCATTGGCAAGATCTCTGGTTAAACTGGGACATTCCACACGCTGCCACGCAAAAGGCAAACATGCTAAACACACACACACTCACACATATACTTCTGAAACATCCTGATGCGCATTCAAACAGTCTATGATTCAAACATTCACACACACACACACACACACACACACACACACACACACACACACACACACACACACACACACGCTACTGAGACATCCTGAAACACATTCAAACATTCACACACACACACACATATATAAACACATATATAGTCTTCCTGCCTCCACGTACCACTAACTATATGAAACTGCTTATTTTTCCTCCTTTATTTCTCTTCGTACGTACTCTGCATGAGTGTGTGTGTGCTCTCTGTATCTGCTTTGTGTTTGAAGGACCTTTTATCTTTAGTGGCAACATGTCCTGCTTTTATTTAAGCCTTTTATCGGATTCCAGCTCTTTCCTGCCTCCATCGTCTCGTCCCATCTGAGCACAAATGACTCTCTCTCGTAGATATTGAACTTCACATTAGCCACTATACAAACGTCATTAAATAATCTCACATCTTTTCAAAGTGTGTGTTAAATCAAAATATATGTGATAATCATGTATATTTTTTCCCACATATAATGTTTATAAAATTCAGCATGAAAAAAAAATCTACTCAAATCAATTATCTTTCAAGACAGATTGTAAGCAGAAGTGTGGAAGCTTAAGGCCGTGCTAAATTAAATTTTACAGTATAAGCAACTGAGTTCCTCATTGCTGAATTCAGTGTGTGGAGAATATAAACAACTTAAAATGACCTTCTGGAAATAGAAAAAAAACCCCCATACATCTAGACAGATATTTACAATATATCAATGACTTACATTTTGTGGTGTTAATGTACAACAAGTATTCTGTAGAAATTAATGCAGACAAAAACAATCAACACTGAGTGCAAATGTTTACGGACCTAGTGGAAAAGAGCATGTCTTCCCCTGCTCAACACATGCTCTCTGTTCAAAAACACATCGCTTTGCTGTGGTGATTATGATCCACCACAGGATCACAGCTGACAGCGAGAGCACTCGGATCCACTCAGGTTTCAGGAGCAACACAACGGGATCCAAACGAGTCCTGGTTCAGGTCTTGGTTCTGAGGAATCATGGTGACCTGTGATGACCATGAGACCATGAGAAAGACATTTATAGATGGCACCTCAGTGTGACTAAAGCCACTTCTAAATCTAATTTTTTTTTTAAAAAATATAAGTACAATTCTCCTTAAAGAGAGCATAAATGTTTTTGTGGTATCAAGGAAATCCTATTCTGTTTAAATACAGCTATTCTAATCTTTACATGCACAAGTCAGACGAAGGAAACCCAGCATCTGATTATTGTGCAGCTCCTCCACGCTACCTTACAAATCATCTTGTTTTCCTCTCCTCCAGTGCTAAATGTGAAACATGCCATTCATTTCAATTCTGACCTAGAAATCCTCATAAACTCATCTTCGTATTCATTAGCCTCGCGCATTCTTGCTGAGATCTTGTATTTCGCATTTGCATTCATTTCTCCTTCTCTGAACTCTTCCTCTATCCTCCCCTCACCGTTCCTGTTTTCCCCCCACTGGAAAGAGTTAGTTTAGTCAGGGCGACATGCCTTTGGCAACTGCTTGAAAATCAGGTTTCCCATTAAGCCTTGGAAAGTTGAATCTGGGGGCAGGATGTGTGTGTGTGTGTATGTGTGGCGGTGGACTTTGTATTTTGGAGGTTCTTGGCAGAGAGAACCAGTTTAATGCCAGTGGCCTTTGAGCGGCAGTTTAACATATTGCTCATGGTCAAATATGATGCATTCGTGTCTGGTAGAATTAAATGTATTTGATATTAGAATAAACACATCATCGTTGCTGTTTTAGTGTCTCTGTGAGTGACCACATTTGGCAACAAGTGCTGTAACAAAGTGAAAAAATGTACCATCAACAACATTAGACAGATCTCTTGAATTAGAAAATACACAGACCAAACATATGAAATTCATCTTTCTTTATCTTTGGCTGCAATAATGCTGAATCAACATCATTTAAAAGGTAAATTCAGGCAAAGTAGCTCTTTATCTTCACACAGAAGGTGTGAGTATTCAGATTTAACATTTCACCCTCCAGCAGTTCCAGTGCTGTTATCAGTTCCTCCACGTCCAGCCTTTTAAATCTCTGCCGAGTTAAAATGACTGCGAGCGCTGGCAGTCGTAGATGACACATTGTGAAATGACAGACAAGAGCAAGCCGTCTTCTCAATCCATCTCCCAGCTTTTCATTGCAATATTACGTCCCGGTTTATTGCATCGATTTTTGTTGCAGCTTAATCTTTCTGCTGGCTTGTGCCAACTTTTCACGTTTCTGAAGGTGTTCACTGCTCCTTGTGTGCTTTCTACAATCCCCAAAGCAATCCCCTGTAACCTTTCCCCAAAATGCAAAAGAAAGGTTACATCACCGCAGCTCTCCGGCCGTTAATACACTCGCCATCTCACTTCAGTGCCAGTGTTTGCTGGACATTTTTGCCGTTCATTTAGCAAAACAACTTTGAAAGTCACCTCTTGTCTTTTTATATTTTCCTCTCTTATTTTCTTTCCGTTAGCTCTGGGCATCTGAACTTCTCATCACACTAAGTGTGCTGTCAAGTTGGATTAGTCCATGAAGTCTAACTTGTGGGTATTTTTTATTACAGGAAAAGCACTCTAGGCTTACGTCTGACAAATAAACCTTGCTGAGTTGCAAGTTCAAAGTTTATCCATTTATTTTCTGCAGGCCGTTTCGCCCCAGATTATTTCTCCTGAGTCTAAAGTTTTCTGCTGCGGCTTAACGATACACGTGTGGCATCATCAATAGCGAGGCAACAGGGAAGGAAGGGTGAGCAAAGAGTGGGGTGACTGGGAGGTTGGCTCTTGCCTCTGCCTCGACGGGTGGAGGGGGCGGTGGGGAAGAAAGAGAGAATGAGCAGGAAACAGAAAGAAAAGACAACAAGGGACCAGTTGTTTGACAAAATTAAGGAGATCTGGTGAACTTGTGGGGCCCAAGGCGCTGCTTGTGTAACACCAGGAAGTTCTGCTCTTATTTTGCTTTTGTACCCTCGAGAGAGTATTTCTACATGAATCAAAATTTAGAATATTATGCTGGGAAAATGAAAAGTGATTATTATTCTTGTAAGCCGTACTGACTCACACTGCACACTGGTTTCAACCATCCATTCTGAATGGTCAAAACATCTGGCTTCTTTGCTCATGCTGTTCTTCACATAAACATGACTTTAAATGGAGGGCAACAAGAAACCAGGGTCTGCAGCCATGCTAACAGCTTCAGGAGGCTGTACTTGAGCCCAGCAATGCTTTAAGATGAAAGCTATCAGCATGTTAACATGTTCACAATGACAATGCTAACATGCTAACATTTGATAGATATAACATACACACATACCGTGTCCGCCTTGTATTAGGGTGTCAGCATGTTATTAGCACTAATGCTAATTAGCAGTACACAAAGGGAAGTCATTCGTTTTTCAGGTATTTGGTCATTAACCCTGTAAAGCCTGAACCATAAAATAATTGACAGAATATTCATATTCTTTGAAAGTGGAGTCTTTAATGGTCCTTCTGAACAAACAAACAATAAAAATTCAAATATCAGTTTTCATATATGAGTTTCAATTTGTATCATATTTGAGACATCATCATCATTTGATACTCAAAGTTTCATTTGATTTTGATATGTACGCTAGTACCTGCTATCATGCAGCAATGAGAAATCCACCAACAGAACTGGCAGGTGGAAGAGAAACATTTCATTTATTTTGGCTCATTTTGTGGTTCACAACCTTTTTAAATTGTACACTGATGTAGTGGGAGCTTCCAAAACTCATGGATCATATATAATATGTTTGGCGATATAGATTAACCAAATGTTCTGGCCTGATGATGGCATCAGATGAACAAACAGGAATAGCAAAATTATTACCAATTTACCAGTTATCACGAATTTAATAAAATCTTGTGGAGAACATGAATGTCTGAACCAAATATTATAGAAACCCATCCGATAGTTGTTAAAACATTCCACTCAAAACCACACAAGTCAACTTTATGTTAGTGTAACAGGGTCTATTGTATAGTAGTTATTTGCTCGTCTAAATATGTAACAGTATGTGTTATAATTACACAAAATCTGTGTAACTTTGAGTTTATTTTATTTCTGTTTATTTTAGTTCATGCCTGACAGGTTGGTCCTCCAAGTTATGTGGAGCTTTAATTTTATTTTATACCCCTACGTTTATGTTAAATGTAACACTTCAAACTATAAGTAGCATTTTCGCGCCCTTGCCCAAGTCTTGCCCAAAGACATACGCGTTTGAGCCTCTCATTCAACACAACGCAGAGTCGGACCTGACCGGTCACATTAGTACTGCATGAGGAGTCAGGGGGTCATTTGGATTCATCCTCAAGGCACCATGAATGTCATAGTTGTAGCTGTCAAGACATTTTGGTTTGACCAAAGTGGTGAACAGACAGATCAACAACTTGGAAGGTGGCATGCTTTGCAGTATAGTTGAGTTTTATTCATATCACAGCAGAGACTCAGTCAAGTCTACATTCATCTCCACATGTAAATAACAGGACATCACACCAGATTGCTGACTGTCCGGTCAAAGTGTTACTTCCTCCGTGGGCCTGAACATCAAAAGACACTGAGTTTGGCCCCATTCTTAGTAGTGAGGGACGACCAATGTGGCTTGTTCCCCACATTGTAGCCCAGACTTAGTTCTTGTACACTTTATATACTAAATGAGGGCAATGGCACCAGGTTGTGCTGGTACCAAGTTGAAGTAAAGAAGCTTTTATCAGTGTCGGCAAGGTTGTAGAATCTCTCGTTGTGTCCCAGTGCAGACCCACTATTTGAAAAAGAAAAACACAGTGCAAAGCTGTGTTTGTTATTTTGCCAGCACGACAGCACTAGTTTGAGTCAGACATACTTGAGCTTCATGGCCGTGTGTGTGTCTGTTTGTGTCACCACCCATTCACCCAAACTCCCTCCCCACCATCAACCTGCATTCCCCTTCAGTTTTCCTTCCACTTCTTGTTGTCGCCTCTCAACTTTTCCTATGCTTTCTCTGTCTCTGTGACTCCTATCTCCTCACCTCCAACCACATTTGTCTCCTTCCCCCCCTCTCTGATTCAGCGGCCCTTTGGCTGTGTCGCAGGAAGACGACTTTATCATCATCATTATCACCGTGTTAATTCCAGAGCCTTATCTTCCTAAATAAAGTGTGTGCTTTTTGTCTCTTTGTGCTGACAACCTCGGGCTGCACTTGAATGTAGCTGCTCTCTATCTTGCTCCACTTAGCATTGAAATGAACTGGTTTTTGGGGACTAGCACTAGCGTAGCTTGCATCAGCTCTGTGCAAGCTAATAGGGGTATCAGCACTTGCCTGCATCGGGGAACATCAAAGCCGGCAATTCCCTCTGAACACAGAATATGAGTGCACACAGCGGGCACGCATGCAAAAACACACACTCGGGCTCGTGCGCGCACACACACACACACAGGCTCGTGCGCAGATGGGTGCATACAGCGGGCATGAGGAAGGGGTAGCTTCTTGTTTTCACACAGCATTTCCATATATGTTAATACCATTCTTGTTATTGTGCATAAACAGCCGGTGGCGTGATGAAGTGATGAGCTGTCCTGGCTGCAGGGAGGAGGACAGACAGGGTTAGAAAACAGTACAGTCTGTGGTTTTTTTAAAGGCGCTGATTATGCTCCAAACACATACACACACAAACTGTACACACAAACAGAATACACATACACACAATTGATTTCCCGCCATTGTCCGTGTTAGCGCTGATATGAATGATGCGTTTGATGTGGAGCACGTTGAGGCGGATCATTGATGTTTCTGGTAACACCACATGATTACCCTGTGAACGGCTTCATTTGATGGCGCTTCTGAAAAAACCTGCATGGGAACTGGGTCATGAAATTTCCTGATGTTCAAACAATCATACTCCAAAGCGAGATGAATGGAGTTTATTTGGAGCGAGCTCAGCTTTTGACTGGCTAACTGATGTACTATCATGTGTGACTGGAGCAATCGCCGCTCCTTCATCTGCACACTGCTGTGACAAACAAAACACATTAGGCCTATCAAAGTACTGTAATCATGTTTGGTGAAGGAGCTTTTTTTTGCCCATTTGTTGTATAATTCGATTTGCTCGGTGAGTGGCCACGGAGTGCCGCTCATTATCATCTGAATAATTCATCCTGAATTATGTTTGTAATTTCTGCTTGGTTATCAAATGTCTTTGATGTCATGAAACAAATGGATTGAACAGATAGAGGTTAATGTCCTTCACACATACTGTATACTTTCCTGCTAGCAGTGACCAGTCTCATCATAATTTCAACATAAAGGATTTAATTTAGGTTTGTTCAAACCTGATTTTCTAAAAAATCTGAGAAAGCATTCGTCTCTGAAAAACTGGATGGAAGCTGTCTCTGCACAACCTCATGGCATGGACAAAACATCAGAACTGTTGTGCTGATTACCAGTTTGATTTCAGGACAATGACTGATTAGAGTAAGCTTGATCAAACTTTATGATGATAAGGTCACCAAGGTCACTCTGTTCGGTCTGTCAGATAGTATTAAGGAATCTAGGGCTAATATTTGACGCTAACTTCTTTATTGATGAATAAGTTTAAAATGTTGTTTAGTCATGTTTTTTCCAGCTCAAGATGATCTTTAAAATGATGCCATTTTTTAAATCAAATGTTGCTCTACAAAAAGTTGTACTTGCCTTTATCTACTCTCTGCTTGATTATTGCAAAGCACTTTACTCTGTCTGAGCCGGGGCTCCCTGCATTATCTCCAGCTGGTATGAAACTTTGCTGCTTCATTTCTGGGACAGTGAAGCATGATGACATCACACCTGTGTTAGCCTCCCTACACTCACTGCCTGTTAGATTTAAAATTGATTCAATTAATTCAAACAACATTGCTCTTAAACACATTTCTGATTTAATGATCAGCTACAGTACATGCCCTCTCAACCATAGGGATCAGTGGATGAAGCCAGTATTTTGTTATTTTAATATTATTATTATTATTATTATTATTATGTTATAATACTTTTCGTATTTATTTGATCTTATTAATGTTATTGTCGTTAGCCTACTTTATCTGTGCTCATGGCCTTGTTCTCAGTTATCTCCCTTGTCTGGTTTTATTTCCATTTATTGATGATGCTAATAATAATAATAATAATAATAATAATAATAATAATAATAATAACAATAATAATAATAATGATGATGATGATGATGATGAGTATTTTGGAGTGTGGGTTGGTTGGTGCTGACAGTCGGGAGATAAAATGCGGTGCTGAAGGATTCTACTGTTGTGTGCCGGCAAAGACCAGATAAAAACTAAACTGCAAATTGCAATGAGCTGTTAGTGAGAAAATAGCAATTATTTTCTTATTTGATCATTCAGCTCATCAGGTTTTAGGGCAGAGCCACATGCTCACCTGAAGTTCACCTCATTTGATGGGAATCTCTCTGTGTGCACCGCTTACAGTCTTGTTGCCCTCATCTCCCCATCCACTATCTCATCCAAATTTAGCCTTTCCCCTGTTTTCCTGTATTACATTATAAATTAGTAAGTCATGTCCTAAACATAAGATAAGATAATCCTTTATTAATCCCACAGTGGCGAAATCTGCAGTGTTACAGCAGCAGAGGGGGGTAGCGCCGTAGCAAGAGCATCAGTAAAAAAAAAAGCCAGACATGATAAATAATAAATTGTTGAATTGAACTGAATTGCATAGGAAATACTGAAGTTGCACATTTTGGTATGGGTGCAGTGTTGATTGTAGAGTGTGATAGCAAGAAGGAAAGACCTGCAGTAGCTCTCCTTCACACACTGTGGGTGAAGCAGTCACTGAAGGGGCTGCAGTGTGGAGTGTCCTGCATGGGGTGGGTCATGTCCTCCATCAGGGAAGATAGCTTAGATAGCATTCTCCTTTATCCCACCACATATACTGGCTCGAGGGGGCATCCTAGGACAGAGCTCTCCTCCTGATCCAGTCTCTTCCTGTCAGCAGTCAAGATGCTGCTGCCCTGTAGAAGATGTGATAGAATGTGATAGAGTGTTTGCACCTGTGGAAGTTCCCCACAGGCTCTTTAGTTTTCCCTGCACTGATCTGGACGCACTTCTGTTGGCACCAGTCCACAAATCCCTTTGTCATTTCTATGTAATGTCTGTTGTCTGTTGTCCCCATCTGTGATGAAACCAGCTGTTGCAGAGAGGTCAAGAGCTGTTGCAGGTGAAGAACAGGGGAGCCAGGACTGTTTTCTGTGTATTCTCAAAACTTTCTAAACTGCCTACCTGTGCTGAAATAGCTCAGTTGGGAGAGCGTTAGACTGAAGACCTAAAGGTCCTTGGGTTTTAAGAGCTGTGTTCTCCTCTGTCTCAATCCAACTGTTAAAGGCAGCTGGTCATCCACCCAGAGCTGGATTCTGTTCTGAGGCGTCTGCCTGTTGTTGGCAATCTGTAAATAACATTATAAATACTACAGTTTTGACAGGTCTCATATGAAAAGTTCCCTTTAATTTAACATAAATAAAAATGAATTGAATTGATTACTGTGGTGAGGTATTCCATGAGTTGTGCTGTGATGTGCTGGTTCACCCCTGACTGCTCCAACTTGTCCTTCAGAAGCAAGGACTGTAAGGTACTGAAGGCATGTGATCTGGAGGATCTGGCTGTGGCCCATCAACACAGCCATAATCATAGCCTACAGTACTGTATCACTGTACCCACTGTGCACACTGGTGCAAACTGTCATGACTGTGTAGGGTGTCTGGTCTTTGTATATTTCAATAATGCTCAAGTGTGTTCTCAACTCAAAGCTTGCTTATTTTGTGGTGGGACTTTATCAGGATTGTGTTTTGAGAGATTTTAATGGACAGAATTTCGATTAGAACTTACAGGTCTGAAGTTTGGTGTGAAGTGGATTGGTGCAGTGACTTAAGTCAAATGTATGTTGTAGACTGTGCTGCTGTAAGGAGCTGAGTTTGAAGGAAATGCCAGGGAATCTTGATTGGCCGACACCCTAACCAATTACTACGAGGTTATGAGGTATGTCTTTTTATATTCAGGGATGTATTCTGGTGTAGAGCTGCTGCTCCACCTGAGCTGGTTTGGGAATGTGATCAAGATGTCAGCCAGCTGTCTGCCTGTGAAGGTATTCCAGGCTGATTGGGAGGAGACCCTGAACAAGCTGGAGGGATCAGACTGTATACAGCTGACCTGCGAATGCCTCCGGATCCCTCAGGAAGAGCTGGAGGCTGTGACAGGGGAGACGTCTGGACTCCACTAATTAGTCTGCTGTCACTGCAACTTGGATAAATGCATGGACGGATGGCTGGGTGGGTAGAACGTGCCCCGATAAGTGGATGGACAAAGACAAACAATCTCCTCATTACAAGTCTGAACAAAAACTGTTTAATCATCTTGTGACCAAAGATAAATTTGTGTTGTTTCTAATGTTACAAATTAGCAGCTACAAGGCCACCTCTGAAGAAAATGTCAATTTAATATATTATTTCTTACAGCAGTATGAATTGATTTTTAATTTTGAAGACGCTATTAAACACCACAGACTTGTGTGATAAATCTCCGTGGGTTTATCACTACAAGCGACCTCTTCACATAACACAGTCAATTGATCCATTGTTAATATACATTTTTTAAATTAGGACAGCTTTAGTTTTTGCTTCAATGCAGGTTTTGTTTTGTGAATATCAGCACTGAAACTCCCCTCCTCGAGTTTGCTGAAGATCTTTTGATGAGTGCAGATCTTCACATCTTCTCCTTGTTACTGCTACATGACATGACTACAACCCAAACAACTCAGCAGGCTCCTCTTTTTTTTTTAACTGATTTAGAAATTGGGCTAGTTTCTCTGGGACTGTCAAGAGTTTATTCTCTGTGTTAGAGATTCTGTTTCTTCTGTTTCATTGATTATCTACATCGACTGGTGTGCATCAAAGCTCAAATTGAGGCTAATACTTTTAAAGCTAAATAAGTGTACATAATATAGATACATGGATAAATAGATGATTTGAACATGTCTCAAAGAAAGGAGCAATCACTTACTTGAATTTTACAATGAGTGGCATTATTTTTTAGTGCATGCACACACATATAATTATGACAGAAACAATCTGTAGGATCCAAAATGTCATGGACTGATGATACTGTCACAGATGGAAAGGTACTTTCAGAGAAAATTGCTTTAAGTAAAAGCATTTTCAAATCTTAAGCGATATTTATCCACTTTAGCAACAGGAGTCAAACAAGTCTGACATGTATGATGACAATCTTGACGCCAACTTAATGACTTAATGATTCACTCTTAAAAGGTGCCCGGTAATTGAACTTGTGTTTCAGCTTGAGATTGCCAGGCAAACATGAAGTGTTTTTTCAGCGAGAGAAATACTGTCCAGCAGCGGAGGCCGATTAAAATCTTTATGTCAATATAATGACTTAATGCAATTCATTCTGAACAAACACATGAATAATTGGACTTGTGCAGCTTTAAATCTGTTACCATGTGGCAAACATTTACACAGTCATTACTATTCATTTGTCAGCATACATACGTTATTTGGTAAACACTTACGCTGACACTTAAGAGCCTTGAGCCGAACACAATGCTGCACAAAGCTGGTTTCAGCACGAGGAAAAGCTGTTGTGGCTGCGAACGACAGATTCAACAGATTCTTTTCTCTTTTTGAAATAACGCCATGACCTGACTGCATCGACTTCCCTGTGACACAGTGGATTGTGAACACTTTGAACTGAATTCAAAGGACTCAGCACTATGTCGAGTCTTAAGTTTACATATCTTTTGAATTTATATATTTATATTTGTTTTGTCAGTCTGTGTGTACCTCATGAATTATACAGTATATGGCCTATTTACAGAGCAGCACCATTAAGTCATGAATATATGCATAATATAATAGTGTTTGCGCAAAACAGTGCATCGAAAAACTTATTGTTAGATTCACTGTCTGCTGGTAGAAGCTAGACTTAAATTAACAATATTAATAATAATAAAAAAACAATAATAATAAACAATAATAATATATACAAAACTGCCCTTATTATTTCACTGTTGTACTTTCCAAAATCTTTTATTCTCTGTTACACATGTGTGAGTGTGTGTGTGTGTGTGTGTGTGTGTGTGTGTGTATATATATATATATATATATATATGTGAGTGTGTGTGTGTGTGAATATATACACACACACACACACACACACACACACACACACATATATATATATATATATATATATATATATATATATATACACACACACTTTTCCATGTTTATTTCATACTATTATTTCAATTATTCTTCTTTCTAATTATTATTTATTATTGATTTTTATGTTTTAAACTTAAACATAAAATATGCTGTTGTGTATTATTACACTTCTTAATTCATGTTCAGGCAAAATATGCAATCAATGTCGATTGAATAATTCTGCTTAAAAAAATGTTGCTTTTCTGAGTTCATGAAAAGGTCATCATTTTGAGATACATGGGTTTCATTGGACATTGACTATATTTATTTCACTGTGTATCTGTGTATACTGAGCATTGTAGGCTCAGATATTTCCATTGGGATAAAAAATAGAAAGAAAAAGTTCTATTTTCTCTGGCATGTGAAATCACATGTGTCCTAGTTTCAACTTTTATTTCAACAACTTTATCTCAGTGTGAAACAGGTTTATATACAAGCTGAAATACTGTCAATGAAATGTTGTTGAAACAAAGTTTGCATGTGACACAGATATCAAACCAAATTTATCCCAGCTTTAACCTTGACATGAGCTAAACCACGGCTACTAGAAACAGTGATAGTGTAAGTAGAGCACTGTATTATTTCACCTGTCTTCATCCTGCCTGAAACTGGTCTAAAGAAATAAATGTCACATACTGTCAAATTACTTGTGAAATTAAACAGCTTATTTTAAGAGCATTTCATAGATACAAGAGCTTGCCTCCTCTTCTTTTGGTGAGTGTGTATGTATGTGTGTGTGTGTGTTATCGGAGCCTTTACAGTGACAGTGCAGTGAGAGGACAGACTGTAATGAGAGCACACAGCGTTTCCTCGCCGCACCAATGTGTCGACATTTGTACAAATAATCTGCCTAATTTTGAGCTGTGAAATTTATTTAGACTTACAGAGATTACTTAATGAAAAAAAGTTTCAGATTTACTTGGACTTAAAATTAATTTTGTATTAATGACATGGCTGTATTACTACGATCTCTGGCACTTACCCTGTTTGATGTCTTGCCTGCAAAATCACTGCTAGAAACCTGCTTATATATTACTTAAAAATCTGTTTTCAATCTGGGAAAATCAGGTTTTTCTTATCTCTCCATGTTTAAGTCAACCATGTTTCCTCATTAAACAATACTGACAATCCCGGAGAAAGTAGACAGTAGTCGAAATGCATGTAAACACAATGAGTGGTAAATTGACCCAGGCCTAAGCCTTTTTCTCTCTGGCACATTTCCAGAAATCATTTATTTCCTTGAGGAGGATGCATAAATGCTCAGCACAAAATTCAATGCTTCCATGTTGTTGCTCTTTTTTTTTTTTTGAAAAGGGAAGGGTGGCCTCACGCTGAACTGAGAGCTCTCAGCTTATTCAACAGTTTGCTTTTGAATGCACAATGTTCCTGTCCTCTTATAGCGTATAAATCACATTTTGTGTAGAACAGTGGCAGGTCAATCCAATAAAACCCAGTTGGTGATGAATTTGCACACCTTTTCCCCGTTCTGTCAAATAAAGAGTTCTAAAATGGTGGAGCAGAAAGATATTTGTGTTTTGTTTAGGTAGAAGTCTCCTCACAGCAGTGTAAAAATAATAAGGAACTAAACTGAAACTACCTATAGCGGCAGGCAGAGTGAACTGACAAGGCAATCTCCGGTGGCAGCTTCTTGCTCAGCTCTCATGGATTGTTTACTTGATGAAATATACTGCTGGAATTACAACCCCTGCAAGCTATACACATGCATTGTTCCAAGGTTGTTCACAAAGACTTCATTATGGTTGTGCAGAGATTTACACTGATTTGAAAGCTGGTTAATGAATTTGCATTGTTGCTGTTTTACGATAGAAGCAAACTTGACAATAAATGCTCGAGCGTTCAAATCCATCTGCATTGTCTGCTGCTCCCACACGACGTGGACCTGCTGTGAGGAGATAAGAAATGCCAGAAGCATGTCGTGATCAGCTTTGTCCTCGCTTCGCAGTAAACCGCGGGACATCCGGGGGACATGAGGACACGGAGGTGGCCGAGGCTCGGCGGGTGTCTGGTTGCGGACACAACTTGCTCTCACCTCAACTCTCAGCGAAGTCAATCAGGGGACAGCGTAGATGGTCGTTAGCAATGGGCGGAACTCTGCGTCGTCATGGGGACAGGGCTGCGGCTGATAATTGGGCGTGGGACTCGGTGGCAACAAAGCAACACGGCCTTGGTAATGAGATTAATGATGTTGTGTTAGGTCTTGTTTCACCAAGGAGAAGATTATCTCCTAACAGCCCTCCTAAGGTGAAGGAAAGGACAATTACTCAGACACAGATTCATCAGACCCAATCCCTATTCAGGCTGAGCTCAAAATGATGTTTCAGAGCTGGGTCAGGGCTCATTCCCACAGAAAAAAAGCAATTTACTCAAAAACTCAGCAACGAGCATTAAGGAAGTCAAAGTCAATTGTTTTCAACCTGAGTGTTGCAGAGTGAGCGTTATGGCGCCGCAAAGTTCAGATCGACTCCTGATCAAACACCTCAGGGTGAATATAAATATGCTTCTCGTATGTGACCAAACAGACCGAGTAATGATGGTTTGCTTTGTCAGAGATGCGTCCTAGATGAATTTTCTTGAGCTCTGCCCTCTCTGAACACAGCAAAATTATTCATTACAAATGATCTTTGGACCGTGTGAGGCGATGACTTTAATGATGCAAATCTCTCTCTGAGGGCTGTCAGACGCATTCAAGACGACGTGCTAATGTCTGTCATGTTGATGGAGCCATAATCCCACACAGGGACGCTGAGTGCATCAGCAGGTGAATGCAGTTTATTTAAGGCACTCAACAATTTCTTTTGGTGAAGGGACATTTCTTCACAGCTGACTTCTAGGCAGAGTTGCAGTTCAGCTCTGAACATATGAAGCACCAAAGGCCCGCCACGGATTTGAACTCGCTTCTGTTCCTGTCCAGCTCTTTCTCCTTCAGCCCAAATAAATCTTACGGCAAATCACTGTGACAGCAACAGAGATGAACAGTGGAACGTACAGTATCAGTGAAAAACAACTCATATTATCACCTCACAAAGTTGTTACAGCCAATGCAAGCAAGCAATTCTGCACTACTCAGGAATCAACACTTGCTCTTCTCTTTGAAAAATATGAAGGTCAGCAGCTGCTTTTCTAGAAACACTGTAATTATAATGGATCTCTTGGACCAGAGAAACAATGAGCTAAAGGAAACACTAGATACAGCTGAGGGGAACTTCAGAGCTGCATGACAATTCTCTCTGGTTTGCCACTATGAGCGAAATCTTTCACATTACATGTAATCGTTGTTTGATCCATTGTTAATATATAAAATGAGTGCTGCTTTTACCCAAAATGAAACAATGGTTATTTTGTTCACATTCCAACAACTACATGTCCCTTGAGGTTCACAGTCTGCACACACAAAGAGCCAAAAGTGCGATGGGACACGAGCTTCTTTTATATCACAAATATAGTCAACAAATCACTGTTGCAGTCACACACAGACAAACGTTCCTTTATTGTGTATTTATGGACAGTTTGCACATTTATCATTAGCAACAAGGATGATTCATCAACTGTAATAAAACCTCTCAGAGTTGTATTATTTGGAGAAAAAAAACAAATGAGCATGAATAAATAATGAAATGTGAATAAATCCCGTTTGTTGTTTTTTTTTCTTCCTTCCAGTGACTGAACTCGCTGTATACATTATAAATCAATTAATCTAGCAAAAACATATCCTAACTTTATAAAATATGGGTTTTCAGTTCAAGTCCAGTGTCTTCAAAAGCATCCTAAAGAAAAGAAGAAATCTTCTGAAACCAGTATAGTGAAATGCCACTATGACACGTATTCAAGAAAGATCATGAGGTTCTTCTCTAATAAAAACTGACATCAATCATCTAGAGGAAAACCTACCGAGGTGCACAAGAAAAAGACATTCTCTTGATGGCACAGAGGGGGGTATAAATTAGGGCTGATTATGTACTTTTGAGAGCGTTTAGATATAAACATTCTACTTACATGGTCTTCTTCACCTTTTCATCAACACTGAGGCAATCAGTGCGATCACATTTAATCAGAAGTAACACTTTATTTTACAGTCTGCGTAGCTTATGTGTACTAGATTCCCAGCATTCAGACAAAAGATGTGTTGAGGTACGTTCTCTGGGCTACAGAATGTCGCAGTCGAGCTGATCCCGAAACATCCACTGCATTAAACAAACTTCTGTGCCGATTTGCTCATAAATGCCAAGAGAATAAGAGGCTTTCAGGTGGAACACACACATAGACATATATACATAGATGCTGCATTGAGCACTGCATTGAGCGCTGAATCACACGTCGACGTCACCGCCGTATTGGATGTGGCAAGAGTGAACCATAGACACATATATGTCTATGAGAGCAATTGGAGAAGATGCCTCATTCATGTGCTGTGTGGAATTGTACCAACCGGTTTTCAGTCCAAAGCAGCTCTCATGGGATTATTTTTCACAGGTAAGACAGAAAATTCAAAAAAAAAAAAAAATTCAATTTGTTTCCCAAATATATTAGTTGTGTGTGTGAATGGGTGAATAAAATGCATTCACTTTAATCACTTTGTAGAAAGGCGCTTTATGAAGTTCGGTCCATTTCCTTGCATTAGTTTACGGGGCAGATCTGCCACATCCAATATGGCGGACACGCTAACGTATCGCAGCAATGGACCAACCCACTCAATGCGGCATCTACGTACATATGTCTATGGAACACACCCTCCCATCAAAAGAGTCCTCAGATATTGAAGATATTGAATCAACAACTTGGATATATCCATCCTAACATATGTCTAATTTTGAGACTTACATTATATTTATATTGGGTTAATATTTAAGGAATTTCAAGGATTAATATTTGCTGGAAAATTTAAGGAAGTATAAAAAAGTACATTTTGCAGGTTTGGCAATCATATTTTAGGATAAATTCTGATAAGAAGTCACGGACCTTTATTACATAAAGCCAACCTTGGGGCTTCGTGGGACACTGGCTGCCACGTTGTAGGAACGTCATTGTAAACACGTGTTGGTTGGTGTCCAAACAGAATTCAGCAGACAGGTATTTTGTGTCTTCTTTCGCTGATATTTTTTACACATCTGACTGATTTTATATCCAAACATTTGAGCAGCAGTTAGCTAGCAAATCAATATCTGCTTAGCTCATTAGCGTTCTCCAGTTGTACACCTAGCCTACACACTAGCTAATGTAGAAGCTACAGTTAGCATCTAGTTCTCAGCTAGCATTAATATCAGCTGTTTTGCTTCTATGAGCTTGCTAACAAACAAAGCAAAAAACAAACATTAACTGATGTCAATTGTTATATGGGACCTGTCAAATGTAGTTCAAACTGTTAAGCTACATGGACGTGTATTTCTGTACTGAAACTAAAAAGCATGTAGCCTGACAGCCATGAGAAATATTGGTTGTAATATATTAAAGAATATATTTGATATAGATTTTTTTTTTTTGGCAAATAAACACGAACCAGAGAAACAACAGAACTAAAAGAGTTTGACAAAATAATCTGAAGTCAGGGTCCATTTACTAGCTTTTTCTGGAGATTTCAACCACAGCTTATCTTCTTCAGCAGCTCATCGAGTTTGCTCATTTGTCATGACGTACCTTACACTAAGTGTGGGATGATGACAAGCAGTCATATGTGGCAGTAAATTAACCTTTAGTAAAGATTAATTTCTCAAACTCGTATTCCAAAGATCAAGAGTAAACTTTCAAAACTGAAATAGATTTGCAACACTTGAAGTGCATTTAAAATATGTTTGCGATACATTTACACTGGATTTGAAATGCATTTTAAGTAGCAGTTCATTTGGAATAAATCTGAAAAAAGAAGAAATATAATGAAAATGCATGAGATGTAGTATTTATCACGATATTTGAAATCGCCAATATTATCTTGTATGCATATTTAAACACATACCGTATGTAATTTACATATATTTTCTTCTCAGTTTACTGTCACTGTGACCATAATTTGAAAAGAAATCTCATGAGGGAGCTACTTGTAACACTCATGAATGTTCAACGGCTCTTTTTCTGCTCGGGTTTTATACTGTATGATTAGTCACATTAGTAATATTTTCAAACAGACCAACATTGTAGCTCCAGTCATGGCTGAGAGGAGATTTGTGACACAACTGCAAAGCCTTTCCAACGCAGAGAGATTGTAGAATAAAGTGCACTGTAACTGAATCATACACATCTTCCAAGTACAATAGTTGTGCGCCGTGCAGCGTCAAACTGGGCAGAAGGCTCTCGGCTTCTCCTGGGGTCATTCATCAAGGTTGGACGGCGGAGCAATGTGCCTGTTGTTGGTATTAATAGCCTGGGGTGAAATAGGTCTTCTCCACTGTGGAGACGATCTGGCAACTCGGGTGAGCCCTATCTCACTGTTCCCCACTATTTCTGAATCAAGTCTCCTGTTAATGCAGGAGAGGCAGCGAGTGTCGTCAGAACATAAACACCCCCGTCCCCACCCCCGCCCTCTACATCGCTCCATGTACTCTTGCTATTGCCCGCTTCAATAAATCATATTTCTCTCGTAAATTCATGATGATAAATTATCTTCTCTTTGTAGACAATAAAATTAAAATAATTTGTGGTAATTAAGGCAGTCTTTCCATTTATGAACAAGATATTGAAACTCAGAAAATGCAATCAGATAGGAAAACAAATGAAAGGTCGGACTTGTCCCAAAGAAGTCATGTTTACTTGCTCCATAGTTAAAACCTTTCACATTTTGTTCTTCAATTTCTTGAGGAAAAAGTCTTGTAAAGTTCCCGCATATTTTCTTCTCCCATTTATCAGATCATCCTAAATTCCACGGAGTCCCTTTTAGACCTTATAGAAGCCTGGGTTTCAGCAGACAGAAACCTCAGTGTTGGAGTTATACGTGCACAGACGGCACACTCTTGTTGAGGACCTGCGCCCTCATCAGCTGGACGCTGGTCATGATCTTCTTCTGGTGTCCCATCAGCGTCACACCGAGCCTCTGGATGTCCCTGCATCACACACACACAAATAGAAAAAAAGAGTTTCAGTGATCCAGATCCATGACAGCCTTAATGTTTCAGTCATTTTAGCGACCCTGTAATTTGGCAGGACATACAGTAAATTCTCATGTACAACAAGCCCTTCATTTTTTTTTTTTTTTTAACCCCAGAATGAGTATATTTCACCATAATAACTCAGCTCCCATTTTAATTTGCTGCTGCTGTTGTTTTGTGTTCAAGCAAACTCAACACACGTTCCATTTTCAGTGGCTGCATAATGTACATTTCTACAGCATTAATTCCATCTGTATAACACACGGAAATACTGTACCCCGGTCAGGTATTTACAGAGAATTATCACCTGAAGCTGCAGCTCCCTGCAGTATTAATGAGCTTTATACAGAGTTTAGCTGTCAGGCCCACAACTTTACTGTTTCACTTCACTCTCACCACTCGTGTAGTGTTGTCAGATGTGCAGGCAGCTGTTTCAGAGAAAACACTCTAAAAGCCAACTGTACACTACCTGCTCAGCTCAACAGCCGACACACACAGTTAGAAACTAGCTGGTGAGCAGATGTCAGGAGCTGGTGGAGACCAAAAGCAGACTGAATTTTTTACATTTACATGGACTTAACTGGTCAGACACGTGATAATGTAGAATATAACATTGCTGCTTAACTGCTGGATGTATTTTGTAGCACATTAGCCATATCAACTTTAAGTGATCATATGTCAAGGCTGTCTTCACAACTTGTTTCTGCTACCCCGAAGAAGCCATAAGGTTAGTAATTGCAGCTTTAAACAGCTTGTAAATAGACAGAAAATGAAGGGAGGGAGAAAGGGGGATGAAACAGGGACGTTGTTACATGATTTGCATCTTATAATGATCCAAGTGTGCAGAGGCTACAACTCTTCACCCGACTGATTCTTTAAGATACTGGAGCCCTGCAGCTGACTACAGCCCACAGCTAACAGCTCAGCATCGCCTCAGAGTTATCACCGTCCATCACGGTCAGTACTTACCCTTGGTTCATGCCTATGACATGTCCAAGAGTGTGGTACCCCCCTGCTGCAAAGTGGTCCTTGTAGCGGCTCATCTTTATGGTGTCCAGCCACTCGTTTACTGAGTTACAGCTACTGAAGTCTGGGATAGCTCTCTCCATCAGCGGAGGACTGCTTAAACTGCAGCCGAGAGAGAGACAGATGGCCATGGATAGACAGAGAGAGAGAGGAAGATGAATGGGAAGACAAAAAGATTAGTTGGAAGGAGTCTGAAAACGAGAAAAGAGTCAAAATGTGAGCAAGAGGCAGAGCGACCGGGGGAAAGGGGGGCTTTGAAATGCGCTAGTAGCTGAGGCAGAAAATCAATAGCAGTTAAAATGATAGAGAAGAGGTGACTGCTGTGGTTGCAGGATGGCTGCTTTGGGTAGATTAATACGGGGAGAAATCCTTAACACTCCTCCTTCTCCTCTCCCTCTTCCCCTACCTACTGCTTCTCTCACCTCACACACAGACGCACGGCTCCACGCACCAGTGGCTCCGCAGGACCTGGGATCTGAACAGAGCAATTTACACAGGTCCAGCTTCAGCCCGGGTGTCCTCTCAAACCGCTCCCACATCCACCGCGGATCAATGTCAATATCACAGCGAGGCTTTTACTTAACACACAACGCGTCTATCAGAGATGAGCTTATCGGAAAACGAACACGACCGCTTGATTCATCTGCCAGAGAACTTTGAGGGAAACTTTAGGCTGCAACTTTATCCCACTGCGCTCATGTTTGATAGCAGCTGGATGAGATTGGATTTACTCTGCCTCCCACACCAGGACAGTTACTTAGTAGCCTAACAGTCTGTCACCATATATTGTCCAGGAAATCATCTTCTCAGCCCCTCACAGACGGTGTCTTGCTTTGATTTGCAGCTTAATCCGCTAATCACATGAACCAATATTTGATTAAATGTTGGCGAACTGTCACGGCAAATTAAATCAAAAGCCTCCTCGGCATGTGACACAATGCACCCCTGTTGCTTCGCTGTAAATATGGATCTATTCAGTGGCCCGCCCACCTGCAGAGCGTGTCCATAGACTTCAGGTTCTCTGGGTTGCGGATTAGCTTGTCAAGAACGGTGACTATCTGGCAGAAGCGCGGCCTCTCGTTGCGATCCTTCTGCCAGCAGTCCAGCATGAGGGTGTGTAGAGCAGCAGGGCAGCCCATAGGAGCGGGCAGTCTGTAGCCCTCTTCCACAGATTTGATCACCTGCACATGTACAGCAAAACATGGATGAGGCTACAGTGTCAGCCATGAGACTACAATGAAGGTGTACGGTCGACAAACAGTGCTCACATCTCTGTTGGTGAGGTTCCAGTATGGTCGCTCTCCGTAAGACATCACCTCCCACATGACCACTCCGTAGCTCCACACATCGCTGGAGGAGGAGAACTTCCTGTAGGCGATGGCCTCCGGGGCTGTCCAGCGGATTGGAATTTTCCCACCCTGTCACGGACATAAATCAGATCAGGGTAAGACTTCCTGTGACATTTAGAATACATCAGATTAGAGAATCAAACTCATGAGCACAGGTTAAAATGTAAGTCTAACTATAGTCTATATTTTTCTTTCTTTTTTTGTTATTGTCGACAAATCCCATGGAAAAGCTAATGATAATTAGTCTTGATATGCATGATTTTCTCCCTATTGAATAATGTTTGCTAAAAATACTACAATTCCCTGCTGTTTTAGGAAACTACATAACACCACACAAACTTGAGAACTATTGGTTTTGGTCCTTTCCTGGGAGTTGTTGACAGTAAGAAAAATGCCATAAATAAATAATGCTATCATTTAAATCCAGGTGGGGAAAGTGAAAAAAGACATGAAACTCATAAGCCTTAACATTTACCTGGGAGGTAAACTTGAAAAATGCACTTAACCCACAACTGTAGCTTGAAGCAGTCAAAAACACATTTTATATCAAACTATGATTGCATATGTGTATCTACAAATATTCTCTGAGGCTGTTTAATCAAATACAGTGGTAGAAAAATTATTCAGATCTTTAACTTAAAGCTACACAAATATTTTCTTTATATTTATAAAAGATTAAGTAACTGTAAAGTGAAAAGTGGTCGCTCGTAGGGACATCTGACTTCACAGCTCCCCCAACAGTACAGAAGTATGAGCAAAATGTCAATAAAATAGTAAATGCTAAGGTGCAGAAAGGCCCCATTCATACTGTTATGCATAATGTTATGTTATGCTACAGTATATTATTGTCTTATCATTACATGTCTTAATGATTCTTACATGTAAATGTTACAGCTTGTAAAAATGACTAATGTATACTTTTGAGTAGTTTAATCTGTAACAGTGCATTATGTTATAAGTTGTTGTTATGATTTTTTGTGTAGAATCTTAATCATAAAAACATCTAGTAACTAAGAGTAACAGAAATATACTGGAGTATACTATTACTCTCTGAAATGCAGTAACATAGAAGCAGACAGTAAACAGTGTATAATGGAAGCTAGTACAGCGAGTACAGAAAAGTATGTTCCACCACTGAATAAATGAATGCATCAAGTTAAATGACACCCTGCAGTTAAATGACTAAACAGAGTCAGTGCGGGCATGTGTTTCAGGCCAAGACAAGAATAGACCTGCAAATGTTAGCAAGCATGTGAACTACTTACACTATTCTTGATATAAAACTGACACTTAATTAGCTTGACAAATGGATACATCAGTTCAAACAAAGCACTCCCTGTGGGTTAGTTTAAACATTTGAAGGTTACTCTCAAGAAGTAGCCCATTATATACGCTTGATGTCCTGCTAAACACTAAAACCAGCAAAACGACCCTCTGGAATTCTCTAATCTTAACTCACAATAGCAATACTTTCAGGTTCCTCAAAGTGACTTTGCTGTCGGATTCCATAGATTAGGCAGATTTATTCACTTTATTCAGATTTCCAGGCGGTGATGTGAACTGTATTAATCTCCAGCCATTATCCGCCATTAATTCAAGATGTGCTGTAATGATGCTATAGTGTCTGCAATATCATCTCTACAATCCTTTTCCCCTTCAGAATGTCTCTGAGTGATGCTGCATGTAATCACCTTGCTTTCTGTAATCTGATTGCTATGCTTTAACAGACTGTAACAGACAAATGTGTCAAATGCTGATTTCCATCTGTGAGCGGTGAGCTGATAGCATCAGACTCTGGAAGGAGCTGCCTTTGCCTTCTTTAGTTAAGACTTCATACATTTGTTCCCGTCAGGCTGCAGGTTTAAAAGTGGGCCGCTCTCCGGTGGAGCACTTACAAAGATTTACTTTTCTATCGCTTTCATGGGACTTTGATTGTATTTGTGTTGCTTTTGTGAAATTGCATTTGTCATAATGCTCTAATGTTGGCCAAATTTCTGTGGAAATGCCTTCTTATATAAAGGTTATAAAATCATAAAGTATTTTTACTCATCAGTTAAATTCACAAACTATGACATCATGAATTTTCCCCAAACTTAATCTGATGAGTGCAATCATGACATCTGCCCAGAGAGAGCTCACTGGCTTGATATTTCACTTTTTGGTCCTTTGGTTATCTTTGATGATCTGAGAACTGTCTCTGATCTTAAATCATTTGTGTGGTATGAAGTTCAAAATATAAAACACTTGCTGCTCCAGGCTGTCAGTGTGCCGAGTACAGCCTGAAAGATGGAGCACCATTGATTTTATACATAACGCTCAGTTTACTCATCATCAGTTGCATCATGTCTTCAGTGGCTCTGGAGGATCTTTGTAAAGTCTGAGTAAATGACCCTGATGACATTATGGTGACACCTTCGGGTTTATCTCAGCTTGGGCTTGAAGAGTTTCTAACAGAAAGTCAGTGTTACAAAAAGGGGATCTGGAGCTTGACAGGGGATTACTCAGGATCCACAGTTTAGATCCACTGCATCAGTATTGGCCCAAGAAGTATATTGTGTATCAGCAAGATGTCACATTAACCCTTTATAGGGAAAGTGACTATTTCTGGTAATTTCCGCACAATTTACAAAAGTGAAAAATTGCGAAAAAAAAAAAAAACAGAAATAATGTTTTCTTATGTCCTCCAATAACACTCTATGGTTGAATTTTTGAATTTCAAAGTATTTCAATGAGTGCCCTATGAAGGGTTAAAGCTGCTATTGTTACTAATCAGTGCACAAGTTTTAATGATTGAAGGAAATATAGTGACATATTCAGTTTTGTTGTTTTTTGTCAAAGTGAGCACAATTTCAAATAGGTGTTAGCAGATTTTAACTACAGGTATCTAATTAGGTATGTGGAGATAAAAGGTGTGATTGGTGCATCCCTTATGTTCTGTTTGTTCCTACTGGAAGAAATGTAGGATCCAGGGTTTTGGAGCTTTCACCCACACTAGCGGCTAAAAGTCCTTTTGAGGGTGTGCCCTTTCCTATGAGTGGGGAAGTTCATTCTTTTTTAGTTTGTGCATATTTTAAATTCTAGCTGCTTTTTTTCCCAGTTCCATTACACGCGATTGCTGCTCCCTGACATCGACCATTTCTTTTAAAGAACCGTGTGTGTGCGTGTCTGTCTGAATGTGTGTGTGTGTGCTGCATTAATGCTTGCCTCAATGTGAAAACTCACACTGGTGGTGTATGCAGCGTCGGGGTCATCCTCCAGTACTCGGGACAGGCCGAAGTCAGACACCTTACACACCAGGTTGCTGTTGACCAGGATGTTGCGGGCAGCCAGGTCTCTGTGGATGTAGCCCAGGTCAGACAGGTAGGTCATACCAGCCGCAATGCCGCGCAGCAAGCCGACCAGCTGGATGATGGTGAACTGGCCATCGTGTCTCTAAGGAAAGGCAGAAAAGAAAAGGGAAGAAAGATCAGGAAGGAGGAAGAAGAGAGAGAGAGAGTTTTAAGGGCAGATCAAAAAAATGCAATGGTATAGAGGCAAAAAAGATGAGAAGAGTGATAATAGGAGAGATTTTAATCAAGATAGAGAAGAGAGTCAAGATAAGAGAATAAAACATGACAGGGATTTGCTTTTAAGTAATAATCCACACTATTTTCATATAGGCAAATACTGAGCTGTTTGACATTGTCCATGTAATACAATGTTAAATCAACTTATGTCTTGTTGAAGAAAACTTTCTCATTCGCTGCTCTGAACCACTGCTGGCTTTCTAACAATGCTCTGATACACAGGAAGTGATGCTGCTCTTCACACAAGCTGAAGAATTCCATCTTGCTGATATGTAGAGAAAATACTCATGAACCTTTTGGAAATAAATCTTACATCTTGAGCAACTTTACAAAGTTGCTAAATCTTAACAAAGAAGGAAAAGATCACCATGATGATTACTCATGAACAGACAACTGAAAAAGCACACTTACAAGAAATTTAAATCAAACTGGAACCTATACTGATCAAATAACCTTCAACCCAATGCTTTAATACCAACCCTGAGGAAGGAGTCCAGAGAGCCATTCTCCATGTACTCTGTGATGATCATCACCGGTTTGCCTGAGGAAACAAACAGGAACCTTCAGAACTGTTCCTATACAGAACTACAATGCTATGTGCACTTATTACCATGCATGTTTACATTGATGATGTGCCTTTTGGTGAGGTTTCCAGGCCTCTGGCATCATAGCTACATACTAATTCTAAGCAAGGTTTCAGTATGTAGTATGTTCACTAGATAAGTGACAAATTATTGCTCACAGCAAGTATTAAATCTTTAGAAAGTCATTTCTTCTGTGAAGTTTAATGGAGGGTGGATGATATAGTCGCACATATTGTGTCATCCTGTGAGTACAATACAGTCAAGTGTCAGTCAAATGTAGATTTTTTTGTGTATTAACTGTAAAAACAGTGTACTAGAAAAATGATTCAATAATACTGTATTCAGTTAGTATGTGGTATATAATGTGAGACTTCTGCCATCACCTCAGCACAAATCCAAATGGCAAATGATCTGTGGAAGTGAAAGCATGTTAACACTTAACAGTGTTGCTGTGTTCAGAAACACTGTCTCAGGTATGTCCATTAAGAAAAATGTGTCAGTGGTGCTTTGACAGAAAATCATTGTCAATGACCCACAAAATGCTGCTGTTGAGTTTTCCAGTACCACTAAACGGAGTAAGTGTGAAATGACTGTAAGCATTTAAGTGAATTGTGTGAACTGACCCTTTAAAGTACCTTGTCTGGTAAACAATCTTTAATTGTTAGGCTAAGCATTAAGCAAGGACGCATTTACACTCTGTCAGGTAGGATAGATTTTAAAAGAGGGGGGGGTAATTAGACCAGTATGACCACCCCAGTGAAGACTCCTTCACCCCTCTAGTAAAAATGACTACAGTCTGTAATTGTCCTGTGTGGTTTGAGCTCCCTGGCAAAGGCTGAGCCAAATTCAGAAATCTTTTCCTGTCCTTCACGAGCACAGTGGTACTTCACTCTTCAGCCTCAGAATAACTATGGACTCACTTCAACTAAATATGAATGGATAGCCTAAATGATCAGTCATGAGGAGAGCTCTCATGTGCTAACTGAGGAGCAAACAGTTTTATGCAAGTTGCCAATTGTGACAGTAGATGAAGCTTATGACGTACTGCCTCAAAATGTACTTTTACTGTCAATTATCCTGCTCACAGTCAGGTTTCCTGTCACGGCTATTAGTTTGTGGTCAATAATCTGAATCTGAAAACATCCTTTACACTAATATATAGATTTAGTGTCAGCGTACTCTGGGTTACCACTCCCTCCAGGCGGATGACGTTGGGGTGGTCGAACTGGGCCATGATGGACGCCTCAGCCAGGAAGTCCCTCTTCTGCTTCTCCGTGTATCCTGCCTTCAGGGTCTTCAGGGCCACTGGGATGTCCCTTTTTCCTGGGAGCCTCATGCGTCCATAACACACCTCCCCAAACTCCCCTAAAAACACACACACAACTCAACATGCAATACATTCAAACTTGAATTGTATTCCCCTGCACTCAACATGTACTGTGCTTAGCTGTACCACCACCCCCTCTTAAACCATGGTTATAAATGAGAATGTGTCTTAAGTTAATTTGCTAGGTTAGATAAGGGAAACAAATCCACTTACAGGCTGTCTGTCTCCATACACTATGTGTGGAAAGTGGAAGTAATCATCCATCAGCCTCTTTCTCATTAATCCTTATCTTGTCTGATTGCTGTTATTTGTCTTCCTCAGTTCTTTACTTCATATTTCTCTGTATGTGTGCAGGAGTCGTATCTAGCACAGTGTATTGTGGAGCTGACACAGTGTTAGTATTCCCTGCCTGTCTGAGGAGCTTTGACTGACAGTCCCACGCAACGCTCTGATTCCGCTCTGCCATCCTCCTCTCTGCTGCACACCACAGCCTTTACACTGGCCAATGATTTTAAGTTAGCTCAGCCAATGATTCTCACTGTGTGTATGTGTGTATGTGTGTGTGTGTGTGTGAGTGCACACAAGTTCATGGTTTTTACCTGAACCAATGATTTTCTCTATTTTGATCCTGGAAGCTTCAATTTCTCGGGCAAACTCGTGGACCGCCTGGCAGGGGTCCTCGTATGTGTGCGGGTCGATATAGAACCTCGCGTCGGGGAATGACACTAAGATAAACAACATTAGCATTTGGTCACATATCGGAGAATGAGAGCAACATCACATCTGAGCCCCTGTCACCCGTGTGTGGAGGGAGAAGCTGATGAAAGGGAAGAAATGAGTCGCAGACAGAAGCAGACAGTCGGAGGGAGAGAATAAACCGCATGCAGGGAATAAGGCTTGTGTGCTCCTCTAATCACTCAGAGCGTGATGGAAATTGTTTGCTCTTAGGATGAACTTTATTACGTGGAGATGGAAATGCAACCTCTTCAAGGAATGTCATCTTATCTATTATTGGTGTTAATTGAGAAATGTGCCAAACATACCGTGACCATTCTGGTAATGCATCTTCTCCTCATCAGAGTCCTGGAAGGCTTTGCTGTAGCCACAGTGTCTATACAAGTCACACACACACAAAGGGCAATCACACACACGGACAGCCATCCAAGCACACACACATAAACATATGGCGGGATGAATACAGGACAATAGTGAAACATTTGTATAGTATCAAACTGTAAGCACAGCTCATAATCAATAAATCAATAATAGTTCATAATGAATGATTAACAGAGCTATACATCAATTAGTGACACTTAGTTATTTATAAAGAACAAACAGTCAACCTGTTCTCCCTGTTAATTAAGTTTTCCACTGGCAACACGGTAAAGGGAGGAAGGAGGTCAAGACAGGGATGAATAAAGGGTCAGTTTACCCACATTACAATAAAAAGAGATTTCTACTTATACATTTTTAAATTTAATTTAATTCAATTATTATTTTGCTCATAAAGTTCCCTACATAATTATAAATATTTTATGTTTTACACATTTTATATGGCTGTGATTCCACGCTCTCAAGTTTATATGAATTAATATCAATATTCAAGTTAAGTAGGCACAATAAACACATCTCAGGAGGGCACTTAGGAGAACGAGGGCAAAAGGATTCAACGCCTCGTTCACACATACAGATTAAAAACTGGCAGTCTGTCTTCTGTCTCTTGCCCCCAATGAGTCGGTAGCTTTCAGGCATCTTCAGTATTGGGCATATACTTCCAATTAGGCAGGGTTTCTTTTTTTTTTTTGAGGTTGTTAATTTTCCATCAGTTTATAGCATATGTAGAGAAAAGCTCCTGCTCTTACAGTATGTTGAAAATGTATAATAGAGAAGTGACAGATGAGCTGGCAGGAAGGACGGGCACTGTGGTCCTATATGCATTGGAAACATTCCTGGGCTGGCATTGTTTGGTGTGGGCAGTGCTGGGAAAGCTGCTTTGAAGCTGTCGCTTGTGAAGCTATAAGCTTCTCTTCAGTGGAAGTAGCCAGACTACAGAAACTCTACCTTTGTGCTGAAAGTAGCCAGCCACACTATAGGCTACTGAAAAAAGCTTGACACACTGAAGTTATTTCCCTTTACTCTGCTCCTCCCCAGCTTCTCTCTTTCTATTTTTGTTTTTCCAAAACATAAAATTTTAAGTTCCTTTATCCAGGATGGTGGAGGAAAAACAGCTCTGTGCCTCAGTTTCCAGTGGGAAACTGGCCACACACTTCCCCAGCACACATGCTGAGGTTCAGTCCTGTCACTTCACCAGTCTTTGAGTCTGTATGTGTGAAAATAGAGTTCGGTTGATGGGATGTCACTCTGTGTGGGTCATTGTCTTCAGCTTTCATCTCCATATGACTATTTCAATCAGCACATTTTTTCTAACTTTAAAACCTGGTAAGACTGGTGAGACATCCACACTGACAGTCCTTACGTCTGTCCTTTCTACTTCATTCACTGTCTGACATAAAAACCAAGTGCTGAAGGTGACAGGATGCAAATTTACCAAGTTTAGGCAAATTGTGTCATAAAGTGATAAAATGGAGACATAAAAAACAGAATGTAGTTTATACATTTTATCATTACTGTACACCTGCCAACAATATGTAGCATGGTATATTATTATTGTAACTCCTGCACTGTTTTATTTCTCATTTTTACTTGTGATGCATGAAGCATGGAAATTAAGAATTTCATTGCCTGCTTCATTGTAAGTGTTGTCCATATGGCAATTAAAGTAATAGAAACTAGCATGCATTATCTTGAGTGTTAGTTTGGCACTAGCATTAGTCAAAGTGCTGTATAAAGATCTAAATGTCAATTACTCAGTGCAGCAGAATCATTCGAGGTAATCAAACATGAATTCATCTGCAGAGCTGGAAGGTCTTTTCATTAGGATTCAGGTTTCCTTCCTGTGTAAACAGTAAAACTGTCCCTGGTGGTTTCTGTCATAAGGAGCTGTTGGTATTTTCTCATCAGTATAAAAGTAAGTTGGCCAGTGGCCTATCTCCCTCATTCTTAGTACATTACTTAAAAAGGGGCAAGTCCACCATCAGTGAAAACTTTCTTTTTTCAATCTTCCATCTCAGTAGCATTAAATACACTGGTCTTTGTAGTCATGACAACATGATTTTGCCTGGATAACATCTTTAAATCCTCCAATGTTTTTTTTCCTCCTCAAACAGAATGAGAATGAAAAACTTAATATGCATTGAAGTATGAATTAATTAAGTGCAATGAAATTAATTATTCGGTGCAGTGCTACAGAGATGTAAGTTGAAGACATCAAAAGGGAGGAAGGGGGGGCTGATGGGATAAGTGGGAACGTTTGGCTTGCAAGCTACTGGACATGAATCAACATAATTAAATCTACTATGAGGTGGAAATTATGAGTTAGGAAATTAGCAAAATAAGACAGCGAGAAGACGGAGGGTTGAGGAGATGAGAGAAGGTAAAGCATTGGCTTTCAAAACTCCTCTCTACTCTTCGTCCTTATTACTGTTAGAGAAGCATGCAGGTTATTTGTGCATCTGACATTTTGAACATTTGAACATGATAAGAGGGACTAAAGGTATTCTAAGTTTTCAAACACAGGCTTTCCTATTTTTTAGAGAACAATTTTATGTTGTCTTTAAGGAGAACTACACTCAGATTACAGCTTTACTTTCATGTGACTTGCAGCCAATACACCATGTGGAAAAAGCAGGGAGAAATACAGTGCACACTGGGTTTTCATCACATCAACATTACACAAAGAGAAGCACGGTAGAGTAGTGTAAGAAAGTGTTCCACACACAGCAGCGATGGGTAGTGTGGTAAAGTGTAGCCTTGCCGTTTCCTGCAGATGATGATGACCAGAAAGGTGACCAGGCCGAACACCAGGGCCATGCAAATCCAAATGATGGTCATGGTGTTGTAGCGCAGAGGAGCTGAAAACACACACACAAACAAGCTGTGTTAGCTGACAGAAAAGGTGCCATGGACAGTGGAGGGTTTGCAGTTTACACTGACACATCCTGGCAAACACAGCAGGCAGGTAGAGAGTTCTTGGTCAAACAAGATAAACAAGAATTTGGAGCTTCGTTAAAGAGCTCAGCATTTTCTAATTACCTCCTGTTTGCATTTTGAAAGTTTGCCTTGTATTTTGAAAGTGGCATTACAGGTGGGAAATATTCAGCTAATGTTGACATCTATTTTGAAGGATTAAATGTTGTTACAGACTTATAAGGGATTATGCTTCTACCTTGAAGTGCACTGTTAAAACTGTAAAAATAAAAACCTACATGTAAGATGTACAGTAGGACAAAAAGTTGTTTATCAAACAGCTGTTAAACAAACAAAAGGTTATTGTGTACATATGTGCTTGTTTTAGGATCAATATTATATGCCCAAAAAATTGGACAATGGATAATGTCAACTTAAAATGACATAAAAACTGATTATGTAAAAACCTGCCTATGAGGTAAAGACACAGAACTGAAAGCATTTTGTGTGTAATAAATACATTATTACAATTGTGATCTGTAGTTTATTATGATTTCTGTGATTTGTGATTTCTCTTGCCCATGTAGCCCAGTCTTGGTTCGGTCCCTGGCTTGTCATTATGAGCAACACCACGAGTGGGAAGCCAGTGAGGGATGGCACACTTGAAAGCTAACTATTTTGGGAGCCGTCTAGATGAGTTGGAACAATGTGGTTTGTGCTAAAAAAGGTATACAACATTATAAAACATTATTTTTAGTACATAAGATAAGATATAAGATAAGATAGTCCTTTATTAGACATTTCTAATAAATTATCAGCAGGTTATAACAGTATCATTTTTAGTTAACTTTTAACAATGCATTTTATGCAGTTTCTTGAAAGAAAAATGAAATTTGACTAGACCTGTCAAGATGTACCTGTTTCAAAATTTGAATGATGGTGCATAAAAAAATATAAGGCAGCTCTTAACTAATTTTAACCTAATTTGATACGTTGTATGAGCCTGTAGGTTTACTATGCATGAAGAAATAATTAGAAAATTTCAGCCACTATGTTAAAATGACACCTTTGTACATCCAGCGAAAACACTGAAGGGATTTAAAAACCATCTAAAGCAGCCTGGTTCCAGATCTCTGAAATATCGCCCATGTCCTTTTTCTGTGATTTTTGTATTGGAGGTTTGTGTTGTGCCCACTGGTGGCTGTTCTCTCGAGTTGGAGAGACAAAAGAGCCAATCAGAGCTTTGTACCTTGTAGCTTTGTAAGTGGTCAAATCCACAGTAAACAACAACGTGTGTGGATGAGGTTGATACAGCTGTTCAAGTTGCTGTAAGTCAACTTACAAAAAAGAACAAAGATATTTCTTGAATTGCTATATGAACTCTACGTTAAATACTACGAGCAATCGCTTCGTTTAGACCGTATAATGTTTACCACGATCACCATCTTGGTTTAGTATAGTACCATACTACTATTTGTCAATGGCACAAAACATTAAGTCCAAGTATCATCAGTTTTGCAGGTATTTGAGCTCATGGTGGTGATCAAAAGTTAGGGGATCCCCTACTTCATTATAATTCATCCTAAGGGGGATGTGAATACATGTAGCAAATTTCAATAGTTATAGATATTTTATTCCAATCTCTGAAATCAGTAGGCCTTATCCTCTGAGGATCATCATCTGTATCTGCATCTGCATATTTCAGTCTGGACCAAACAAAAGTGGTGGACTGACCAACTGACACATAGAGCAAGATACCATCTCTACAACTATGACCCGAGTGTTGTTAATAAAAACGAATTGTATGATCTGATTATTAGGTTAAAGCCTGACACGGACTTGGGTGAAACTCAACACTCAGGAATGACATCATTGTTTGCGGTCGGACACAACGAGAAAGCCTAGTCAGTGTGTTTTTCATAAAGTTTAGGACTTATTGATTACTCAGCATGTAGGCCGGCCGGTGCAGTCCTCTTGTTTTCAGAGTCTAAAAATGAATCAGTATCACGAGGAGGAGAGTCGGGGTCCAGTGAGCAGCAGAATGAAGGGAGACTATTAGTCAATGAAACAGCGCTGGGACTCCAGCCGGGCAGGAGGTTTAGCTTTGCAGACCCAGACTCTGCTCTACACATTATCTGCCAAATCCCCTATTAGGAAAGAAAAATGTTCTAATAAAAGGGTTTTTTTTAGTGAATCCTAACTTTCAGTGTTACTTGCCTCAGGTGGACAGACTCATGAAGACTCCTACCCCACCCAGTGCTGTGTACAGCTGTCTGAAGCCAGGATAGGCTGCAGTGTTGCTGACGGGGGTGACCCTCGAACAAAGCACAGATCAATGGAACAGAGGGATGGACTGAGGCGGTTATCGCCCTCACTGACTCCCAAGCCTCTTCAGCCCTGGACCATGCAGTCAGGCCCGGCTTTCACAAGCTTTCTCAGTCTTTTAACACAACAAACTTTTCCCACTGTATTCAACAACATACAGCTGCTAAAGGGTCCTGTCCCTGAGGGTGGTATGGCTTCTTTACGTTTCTCTGTTTCCACACACACACACACACACCTGCTTTCCCAGTCTGGATCTCCACGTTCTGGCTGAAGCGTCCGCAGCCTGCTGACGTTCTGGCTCGGACCTGAAAGATGTACTTGGTGCCCGGCTTCAGCCCTGACACTCGGGCGCTTGTATTTTTAGACTTCAGAGTGGAATAACTGTGCTCTTCATTATCCTGCGAGAGAAAAGGCCACATTTAAAGATGTGCTTTGATGAAATTGGCATGCTGCTCAGCTAATGAGCTCACTGTGCTTCCCATGAAAACATAAGCTCCGCTGCTCCGTATTAACACATTATAGATGGTGGTTTACAGTAAAGCATATGGTGGAGACTGCAGATACATTTCACAGCTCAAAACATAAAGTCAATACATCTGATGTAGCCAAGTTTATTGTTGCTTACATTTAAATATGGAATAATTGATCTATCTTTTTTGGCCTCTCGGAGGCAGCGGAAACAAGTTGTTAACACAACATTGCTATATCATCACCTTTAAGTTGATGTTGGCACACAGTTGCTTACACATCCAGCAGACATAGACAACATTCACGCTCATTCACAGCCGTGTCTCTGACCACCTGCTGAATGTTAGTATAGCAATATTCATCCTTTTTAGCTGCTTTTTAACTCCACCCGGGGGAAACATCTGGCTCTTAAGCTGCTAAATTCTCCCCTCTGTTCACTTCTGTCTGCTGATTGGTGCTGAGCAGGTTGCATAAGGTGGGTTTTTTAGAGCTTTTATTGCTGAAAATAACACTTTAAGAGCAGTGAAGATGAACCAACACAGTATAGTTGTGGGTCAGACATGACAATGAGATGAAGTCACAGTAAAGCTTGGTACAGCAGAGGAGAGCTGCTTGGTTCATCACTGCCTGAGACCCATTTCATGTTGTCACATTGTCTTCACGTTATCATTTGTCATTTTGAAAATATGGATGATAGCAGCTTGTACTGTATGTACTGTACTGCATGTACTGTAATAATACGCAGCAGCATCAGGTGTAGGGTTGGGTGGGATGATCATTTTAAATGTGTCACCTGTTTATATTGAGCTATGTGTTTAATATCTCTGGCTGTGTTAGGACACTGTGGGTAACGTTGCAGATCAATGAGCAGGACCGCTTTATGTCAATATTGGATTTTGAGGTGATTTTTGCATCATGAAATGAAGCAGCTTGATCCATCAGCAGGGGTTAAATCAGGTCGGAGCCTCCTGGAGCTGAGCCCTGCCTGCTCAGACAAACCCAGGGTAGCCAATTCTCACACTTTGCCGTAAGACAGACGCCTTCCGCTGGCGTCTCACACTCTCACGTTAGCCAAATAAATGTCATTCTAAATGAGAGCAAGACATAAAGCCACCACTTAAAACAAAATAATAGTTTTAATGAGAATAAAGGAGATTTGAACTTTGATCAATAGCTCAGTCTTTCCAATCACGTCACTGAATGTAATATGGAGTTTTGCAAAAACGTCAATACTATTTGTTTGGTGAAGGACTCGCCCACGACTATTTGTAGAACTTGCTCCTTTCCCTTCAGTAGATTAATGACTGGATACCTGCTGTCTTCACACAACAGCAAGATTGATTTGTGTGTCTCCAAGACGAGAGGGCTGCTGTGCACATTGTGGCACAGCACTGCTAACCTCATTATTTATTTAAATCTCTCGATACTGCGAGAGGATCAGCTCGGATCTAACAGGAATTAATGTAGGCTTTTTCTATAAATCACACTGGCGAACTGTTACACAGTTACGGAGTTGTATGGTGAATTTGGTAGTGATAAAGCAGCAGTTCTCTGGATGAGTCCTGAGCTCCGCCATCAAGCTCTTAATAAGGATATTAGATATTCCAGAGTAAGTCCAAACATTGTTTCCTCTTGAGAATCAAACAGTTTTTCTTCTCCTCTAAGGAGATGGAAACAGGGAGTTTTTACTTAGCTGCAATTCATTTTTTTTTTTTTCCTAGTTTCAGGAGTTTCTGCTACACACAGGCAGATATCCAGAAACTGAACACTGTAATTAAAATAATAACAAAATTGGACAGAAAATAATCACAATTTAATGTACTATAAGCTTGTTGTTGCCTCATTACATGGCCATTTGTGCATGGACAGGAAAATCATTGTTTCTTAAACTGAAAATGTAAAAAACTGTATTCTTGAATACGTAATCAATTATGTATTTAATAATAATTCACCTCAATTAGTATTTTGGGGTGATGTATCACTGTGTTTGAAACTCATCTCCTGGTCCATTTAAAGGGTTGCTTTCATTTCAAACATTTTCTCACTTCCCTTGAGTGGTATCTGGTTATGTAGATGACTATGATTCAAGTTTTGAGAAATGCGTCATCTCCCCATCAGCCCCCCACCCTGATTTAACCCCTACTTATGAGGTGTGTGATTTTCTGGAATTGCCAAAATCATCTCTCATTATTTTATTATAAATAATGTCGAACCACAGAGTCCAGTCCACTTCTAGTTATTTTTGCGTACTTTTTGCTTTAAACAAACTGTGATGTGTGATTTTGGATAATTTAGCGTTTAGCTTGAGAGCTGGTGCACATTATTATTTTCTCATTTGGGAGATAATGGTAGTGGCCTCCTCAAAAATGATATTGCAGCTTTAGCACAGAGCAAATGATCAGCTGGGGAAACATGAATATTTTGCTATGTACAGAAACAGACAGAATCTTCATCCTTATTTTCAACATGCTTGTCATCTTTACATGTATTAATAGTCCAAATTCCTGGTGCTATCAGTCAAAGTGCTCACATATAGATGATTTTTAAAAACTAATCTTTCAAACAGTGCAGTTACATTTGTCTCAGAAGTTTTTTGAAAATACATCTTGAAACAAGCAGGGAAAACGGCAGATCACGCTGGATCTTAAATTATAATAAATGAATACAACCTTGCCTGCCAGTCAAATGTAATTGACAGGTAATTACCCAGACATCTTTTGATCTGCTTCTATCAGCTGGAATAATGACAGGTGCTTTGAGCAGTGTTTGTCTTATTTTCATGTTTCCCTCCACATAATAGCATCATTTATGATGTCTCATTTGTTCAAATGTAAATTTGAAAGCTTATTATGCCTATCTGCCATGCAAAGTTTTGTTTTTGATGTACTTGGCCATTAAAAAGGGTGATGCATTTATTGTTTTGAAGGAACATGTTCTTATTTTGGACGTCTCGACGAACAATAATCATCATTATCATCATCATCATCAGTGCTATCCTCACGTCGTTCTCATCCGCTCACTGTGACATTCTTGTACACTGAACTCAAAGACGCTTTTTTTCAAGTGTGGAGGGAAAACGAGTTCAACAAAAACAGGAGGTGCAGGGTGCATCAAAACAGCAGAATAAGTGAATCATTCATGTGTCCTTAGAAAGGATAAGAGCCTAATTATGAAGAAGTGCTAGGTGGAGAAATAAGAGCCTTTTTTTGTGTTCATTATCATCGCCAGCGAGCGTGCTGCTGCAGTGGCCGCCACCCTTGCTGTGACTCATTGTTGCTCAGTACAGTCGTATAGAAACCTTAAGAAAGCACATTGCTGACTTGTCCACTTGAAATCCCCCACAGGCGTCTCGCCCCCTGAGCGAGGCCAGATTAAGACAACGGTGCAAGAGACGAGCTAATCCTTCAGCGCTCCCCTCACCATCCTGCTTGTTTGGCTATGAGACTGCCTGTTCCCGCGCCGTTCCCTCTGCAATTAGCTGATTTCTATCGTCACACACACATACATCAGCTCGCCCAAACACACATGCATGTGCACACTCGCAGCAATTAGCTCGTCGCGAGGCTTATGCGCCCGCCAGCCGCTTGCTGTCACTGTCACTTTTGCTAAGTTGGAATCTACACTGTCTCATCCTCCTTCTTGCTCTGCCTCTCTCGACCCCTATTTCCTTTCAATTAGCCGAGCTGCCAGCGGGATCTTTTTCTTGGATTAAGTTATCCAGAGTCTATCCAACTGCCACTCCTCTGCATTCACAATATCTTGGCTCAGCTTAGTCGCAGCCCTTTGAAGACAATGAGCTTATGTTCTCCAGGTAGAGCGGAGACTGTGTCACTTCTCTCCTCTCATAAGTGTCTAAATAGTTTCATGTAAGTTGTTTTTGGAAAATAAACAGAATATGTTGACACAACCCTAAAACAAATGTGTTTTTTCTTGCTTTTTGCACGCAGTTCTCGAGTGGTACTGATGCAGCAGTTAGTACCTTCTCATAGTATTTGATGTCGTACTCAAGGATTACTCCGTTGGGCTGGTCGGGCTCATGCCACAGCAGGGTCACGCTGTTCTGGCTGGTGTTCTCCTGGCGGATCGCTAACACTTCAGAGGGCGCTGCACAAGAAACAGGAGAGATTACTGCTTTGTCAGCTGAAGATGTAGAAGCATGACATATTTGGTAACTTCAGTTAGGAGAAAGGTTGGAGTTATGGTCAAAAGAAACCAATGTTGACCAATGGCAGGAATGGGAACCCTGACTGCCTCCCTTTAATGATCTAACGGTCCTTATCAGGTAAACAAATGGGAACAAATTACAAAAGTGAATTAATTGGAACAAATCACTTCATCACTTATCACTTTGTATATTTAAGTCAATTCAAGGCCCCTACAAAACTGAGGGGAAACTTTGTTAACATCAATGGTATTTTTATGATCCCACAAATGTCTGAAAACATAAAATGTTGCCTGGGACAAAAACCAATGTTTCAGTCCAATACGTCCAGAGAGTGCACCTGCTACTGCCAAGGCACATGCTGTGGATTTAGCATACTTTCCAATAAAGATGGTGAGCAAAGAGGTATTAGATTAAAACCTTGTTTTCATCCTGGGTAAACATTTATAGCCTTGAAGTACAGTGGGAATGTGTGTGATCATGAATTTGAATATGCAATCAATTCTTGGAAAAAACAACAACAACATTTTGACTTTTCTTCCATGATGTAGATAGACTACTAGATAGTCATACTTTGCTGTAGTAATGCTTTACTCTAATGCACTTTAATTCACATGAGACTACAGCAGATGAACTGCACCAGCCTTAAACTGTCTGACTGTCCATCTGTGACGCTGATTCAGTCACATAGGGTTCCTCAAGCAAACCTGTTGCTCATGATCACATTCATCTCTTGTCTGTCGAACTTTTTTTTTTTCAAGGTAGAGGTCAAACTTTGTTATGATCCCAGAAGACAATTGCTTCACAGGTCCAGAACAACGCAGCAATAGACAGTACAATACAAAGTTTACAAGACAGAGTCAAACACATCGCAGTGGGTTGTAGTCCCGGGTGAAGTAAAGTATATTAAAACATTGCTACAGCAAAGTATGACAGTCTATCTATTTAATAAGCTAATATCTATTAGCCAATAATATTTTATCTTCCAGTCTCAGTGACCTCTTATCTTTTCTATTCTACTCGAAGGTCTGTTGGAAATGTGAGTCTTTGGTTTATTGGCTGTGTTTACAAAGTGTATTCAAACTGCTGGGAACTTTTATCCATCAAACTAAATGAAGACTGGCAGCAGAAGGGACAAAATAAGCTACTCTGGGGGGAAAAAAATACTAACTATTTGCAACTTTTAAAAGTTGAGGAATGTTAAAATTGAGAGATAAGACTTAATAAGTCTCAGCTAATCGATGGCAGGGTTATACTTCTGATTACTGCGACACTAATCAGAATGCAGATAAAGTCTGTATCATTTGTTGTGTCTCTAAAGTCAGTTTGGAGAACAGAAGTGTTGGGGTTGGACATAAGTCCGGTTTGCTGACAGTGGCAGCTATTCCAACCAGTCCTTATGGAAAAAAAAGTGCGTGTGCCACAACCTGCTTTTCATTATCAGCACAATATGTCGATGAGACAGCACATTTCTTTTGAAGATTGTTATAATGGCACTTTTGCTAAATTTGACAGTAAGAGTGAGACAGGAAGAGGTGAAGACGTGTGATGATGAGCCCAGCCTGGACCCAGCTGTCAGCCACTAACATACCCTAGGTCAAAGGTCATCTTTTGTTTTTCAAAGGTTATTTTGGTCCCGTCTCTCTTCTTACAGCGCATCATTTACAATAAATAATTCAGGGTTGGATTTGAACACAGGGAGAAAGTGACCACCGTTCTTTACAATCAAACCTTTGTCCTGTTTAAAGTTTTTAGTATGGGGCCATTTTTGTAGCAAAGCTATTTACAAATATGAGTGCAGAGTTTAACTGTGACACTCTCAATCCATGTGGGTGTAATCAGATTTATAAATGTCTAAAAGATTCTCCAAATCTATCTGGATCTGCAAGTGTATGAGATTTGTCCATCTCCACAGATTTGTAAATCTCTGCCCCGGCAGGTGTGTACCAAAGGTCACATGTAAAAAGACAACTGAGCCAACTGAGAGACCCACCTGAGCTGTAACTGATGGCCTGTCTGTATTTCCAGTTCTTCAAGTGTACGCATTTACAGATTGGTCTACACAATCACAAATCTCAATTCACATGCAAAACATGGGGCAAAGCATCTACCAATTTTGATTACGCATATATGGATTCTGAATACATACTTGCAGATTCTTGGACACACTCACAAATCAAAGTAAGCATTTAGAGATTCCTACACACTGAGATACAGTTCCATAACTTTCTACCCACATTTGTAAATAGTTGCTTCGGTACTGGCCACATACGTGGCATTTTTTCAACTATGAACCTTAACTTGGAGCTTCCCATAATCTGAACTTCGAAGAACCTATAAAGCTTTGTTGCCAGGTTCTGCCTTGTGGTTCTACTGTGCTTTGGATACAAGCCATTGAAAAGGCATCACTGCTGATGTGGTCATTTTTATGTGTTGTTTAGTAGTAATGTAGTTGTGGGACAGAAAAGAACAGAAGAAGTAGAAATAATAATGATTTTCTTTCACATAGTAACTTTAAAACATCATTATCATTAAATTAACGTAGGGGCCCACCTGCAGTAGGAGGTCAACAGATTAGAGCTGTAAACAAGACGAGATTTTGCTTTGCAAAGGGAAATAAAATGTAGAGTGGGTTTCTCTGGTATTCGGTGGAAAAAAATAATTCATTACTGAGAACGCTATATTAGATAGTTAATAAATAAATAGTTGTGCAAATTTGTCACTGAAAACAACAGAAAATGATACTATGAGAGCAGTGACAGTAACGTTGTGGCTGGAACAGCTGAGCCATCAGTTGAAGCTCACTGTAAAGCTCTGTAAAGCTGAAGGAAGCTGCAGATTAAGGTATTTTCTCTAGGTCCATCACTACAAGAGGCCCCTGTCACATTGTTTTAAAATGGTCACTTGATAGATTGTTATTATAAGATATTGATTATGTAAATTGTGAATATCCCCACTGTGGGACGAATAAAGGCATATTTTATCTTATTATAGCCACTTTAAACTAGTAGTGTATGAACGCCATGCAAACAGTCAACAGTTACACATGGACAGATGCATAACAAGGCAGCAACATACACACATTAGATATTGTGATTTAGAATCATGTAGCTGCTCTGCTGGTGCCATGTTGCTTATGCAAACAACATGTTGATTTCCATCCCTGGAGAGTACCTGGAACTTTGGTTTAGTCTCACTACTTGCCCTAGGCTGAAATGCACTAGACATGAGATACACATTAAATAATGTGTTGTCAAGTTCTGCTGTGCACCGAAGCCTTCACGATTAGAAATTGTACGTCATTGTTCTGAACCCTACCTGCCTGGTTCGTTGTGATGTTGACCAAGGCATAAGGTGACGGCTCGTTGCTCAGGTGCGTCACCGCGTTCGTGGCCAGGATGCGGAAGGAGTAGTTAGTGTGAGCCACCAGATTGAGCACCGTCACCCAGGGCTCCGTCAGCCCGGACTGGCGGGGAACGAATCGAACTGCCGCAGTGCCCGAACGCTCCACCATCCCTCCTCCACCGGCCCCGATGCTCGCCCCTGTCTTCCCTCCACTAGCACCTCCCGGGTAGGATGCACAGTTCTCACAGGGCCCTCCTTCCCCCGAGCATTTCTGACACAGCACGCTGTACTGCAGGTCGCTGCGACCTCCCGTATCCAGAGGGCGATCCCATTCTAAATTCACAGACGTCCCATTGACCGAGGAGATGACGCTTACCGGAGCAGATGGAGGGCCTGGAGAAAAGAAAGACAGAGGTATGAGTTCATTCACAGGTTTGATCACTGTCTGAAAAAGTAAATTGGATTTTTTAGGCATAGATAAGTTCAGCCCATCATTCCATAGTTGCTGTGTGTGTGTGTGTGTGTGTGTGTGTGTGTGTGTGTGTGGTCTTGCCTATGGGATTAGCGAATCTTGTGTACCATGTGTTTGTGCTTACGGGAGCAAGGAGCTGCTGGTGGGTCATCCGCTGCTCTATAGTAGTTGGAGTCGCAGGGGCAGGAGAGGGCGGCTCTGGTCTCTGAGTGGCTATGTTGAGGACATTTACCACACAGGCCATCGCCCGCCACTGGCTTATAGAAACCCACCTCACAGGCTGCAGAGAGAGAGAATAAATAGAGTAAATAGAGAGCTTGCAGGGAAGGGCTCTGCACTCCCATAATCACTCAGACCATGATAAAATTGAGAGAGAGAGTGCAGCCAGAAAGGCATGAATCACACTCCTATAGCAAGCTGTGCATATCAACGCAGCTTCAACTTTTTCAAAACTGTGTCATCTCCTCCAAAGCATTCATTTTAGGACATAACACCCCACCCCCAGCCACCCGCCCCCCCGTCGGCCCCCTCTCCCAAATCTATGTATAATTACAGGCCTTGTAACCGCAGAGACCGCGGAGCAGGGGAGATGAAAGTCATACTTCTTTCTGCTCAGATTTGGGCTGAAAAGGCTCTGCACTGTTGATACTCCCAGTGAGACCCTCAGAATCCAGACCGTGTTTCAACCTTATTCAGCTCCTCTGATACATATTCACTTTTAACTCTGCACTGATTAATAATAGAGGGGGCTCTGATAAATATATTCTCTTTCCAAGCGGTTAATAGGCTTCTGCTATGGTAAATGGGGCAGGGGTAAACCTTGCATACGCTCAAGGAGCAGCAGCAGCAGCAGCAGACACCGTGCTCCTCTTTGCTCGTCCTCACAGGATAATTTATGCCTCCCCAGAATGCTGAGTGTTAGTTTACAGATGCACTGTTTTTCTAACCTTTCCGTGTTAAGTTTGTAGAAGACCATTTTAGGTGCTTAGACTTCAAAGGTGCTGAAAGAAGCATGAAATTGGATAACCAACACGAGTAAAATTATAACTGAGTGAATAGTTAGAACGTATTCTGTGTCACCGGCTGCGACATTTGAAAAGAAATAAAACCATCCTGTGTTGGTACCTGAAAAGTACACATGCAAATATTCAGCATGGCTGCGCAGAAACACACACACACACACACACACACACACACACACACACACACACACACACACACACACACACAGCCTGGATGTGCAATTCAACCATGTGATTAGATTTTATGATATTCTGCATAATGGTGTTCTAAATGTGATTTTTTTTTTTGCAGGCATTTTTTTTCAACTAATTGTTCACTGGAACACACTGTAGTTATTAACCTTGTCAAGATTTTTTTCATGAAAAATGAAGGTTCACATTATCCCTGAAAGATCTACCTCCCCTGATTAGATAAGCTGTTACTTTATCCACCTGCACGTGATCCCTCACTGGTTTCCCACCACCAGTTGTGTTTAGCGTGGGTTGCAGTCAGACCCTGGGAAGTCATCTCACATTATGCATAAGCAAGATTTGACAGACATATGCAATTCAAATAGAAATTAAAATGGAACAACGCGGATGGATAAAAACACAACAGTGCATTCTTTGCCTCCGGAATTAGAATAAGAGAACAAACATGAATTTCTTTCTAGGTTTCAGAAGGCCTATTTTTATTTGACGCTGTCAGGGGGAAGGAGAATTATGTACTCTTCTGTGCAAACGGAAGAAAACCAAATTCAAAATAGAAAACATGAAATTGATTACTCACAAAATATATGTTTTTTTCCCGCTTTGCATAAAGACAAGTGAGCACTGTTTTTACATGGACAGGGTCAACAGAGAGAGGAGATCTGGGCCACCTGAATATCTCTGAGCATTATTTAAGACTTTGGAAAACATTCCACAGGTTTTAGCACTTTTAGCTCTTCTGACTTTCTGTCACAAGCAGAAGGCACCACAGGCTTACAAACCTCACACCAATGGGCCGAGATGGGCTGTGATACTATCAGTGTGAATCTGTTTTGCATGACAAAGCATATCTGAAAGGCACATTTGGTTCCATATTTGATCAGCTACAGTGTTGAACTGCTCAGCATACCCCACTGTATCCATAACACTGCTCAGGATATATTTACACAACTCACAAGCTGTTTAGGTTTAATTTTATATTTTAATTACACTGTTACAGTTTTTTTTAAATAATTGCTAAGACCCTCTTTCTGTTGAAATGTGTAGTGAAATTATGTTCATTATACAGGTTGTTTCATATGGACTGTTTGTTAAAATGATGTTTCCACAGTCTTCTAATCAATAATCATAATTATTTGACTTTAACTTAGTGACGTATGTGCACAAAGCCAGTCATGGTTCAAACTGCAAACACAAAACAATACAAGAAAAAACTAACCCCATTATTTTTTAAATGGTGTTTGCATTTAAAACTTATTCATCTTCAACAAGTAAGATAAGTAAGACTTTCATGGGGCTCCCCTCATTAGCTAGATTTCATAATTCAATTTCCATCACTTATGATTAATAATTGATGTGCCGTGACCTGTCATGGTCATCAGCCCCCTTCTGAAAGTGTCTGCTTCTCTCTGCCCGTCCTTCTTGCTGACGACACAGGCTTTCATTAAGAGCCACACAGAAACCTGCCAACGTGAATAAAGAGAGGGACACGACGGTTCTTGTTGTGTGTTTGTCATATGAATGCTGTCTCTCCTGATGCAACCAAAAGTGCATTAGTTACTGGTCCTGCATTATTAATGTTACAAAAGAGCAACGTAAGATTTCTGCGAGAAAACCAAGGACAATTAAAGGCTGAGAATGCTGAAAACTTCAGCCGAACACACACACACACACACACACACACACACACACACACACACACACACACACACACACACACTGTATGTCAGGGTCTGGTCGAACTCAGGATGTGAAAAAAAAATCTAATACTTCTTTGTGCTGACATTGTTTTGTGAGTCAATGTGTTAAATGACAATGTGGAATATTTAGTGAAGTGACCCAGTGACACCCAGTAACTGCTCAAAGTTTTCAAAGCAGCAACATATGATGGATTTGCTGTTTCAGGACACAATCCTGTGTTAAGACAAAAATGTCTGGATTTAATTTACAGTCAATCTGCAGTGTTTGACATTTAAGCTGTGACACTTTCAAGAACTGATATTGTCATTAAAATCTGGCAAAAAGTTGATTCTGAAGCCTGACTAACGAACTGTATGTCAGTAACCAGTCAGTTAAGAGAAAGCTTCTAACCTTCCATATAATACAATTCCTAACTGACTGTTAATAGTGTTAACACTGACATCAACAGAGCAAACAGAAAGAAGAAAACTCGGCAGTGTTCATGCATTATTCCACAATAGCTATTTCTTGCTACACATCTACACACCATATAAATATGTGAAATTAGCTATTAATGTATAACATCCAGTATTTATAGCTTTTTATTGTTAACAAATGAACAAGATGACTCTTTAATATTATTGAAATTCTGATTATCCAGATTTGTACAAGGGTAATTTCTGAGTGTGACATGAATCAGTGTGACCTCCACTTTCTTCCCTTTTGGCTGTGTAAAGTGATTAAAATGAAGTAATACTGAAACTCAGGTGATGGAGGGTGGGGAAATCTGAGTTATGTCCCTATTTACATTTCATATAGCCAATAGATTGTGAATACATTCTTAACAAGGGAGATGGAGTTTTCTCACTCGTTCATTGAACATTTTGGATTAAAAAGCCACTGTGGAAAAATATAATATTTGATGCAGATTGCTTTTACATGTCTTCCATGGCCTGAACAGGCTCTTTTTACAATGCTAGCTTTTATTCTGTATTTCATTTGGCTATCTGCAGCACCACATGCTACAGCCTTGGTATCTACTGTTACCACCGTAGTGGTAAATTGGCGTAAATGTCTTAATCTTTAAGCAGCATTAATTAAACGCCTTTAATTGGTTTGCGTTACATTTCACAGGGGTTTAGGCTGCAGCGTTTAAAGCTGTGAAAATTATAACTGAGAATTAACTTTACCTCCCAAAATATGCAACACATTACACACCCACCCAGAAACACACCCACACAAGCACCTGCACAAGTGCTGATAATGTAAAACACAGAGCAGATGCTCAGATACGTACACACACACACTCACACTACAGTATGTGTATCACTATAGATAAACAGACTGGGGGCGATAGTGCTCTTTTCTTGCACTGTCAGGGCCCCCACAGGAGCCAGAAACTATTTCTATTTGTGATATTTATCCCAGACTGTTTTCTCTTCCTCCTTTTTATCCCGTTAATCCCTCCATCCCTTGATGTTTTTTGTGAAGCCCCTGAGTTGAAAAGCAGGTCACGATAAACATCGGAGCAGCTCGTTCATCAAGGAGAGAGGCGGCGAGCGCTTTGAAGTCTCTGACAGATTCACCAGGAGTCCTACACATACTCACTCATGCACACACACACACACACACACATGCAAAGGTTATGATAATGCAAAACACACACAAACATACACACGGGGCGTCTGATGCAGCCACAGCAACCACATGCAACATGAATTTATCAACGCACAGGTGAATATGCAAAGGCAGAGAGAAGGCGGTGTGTGTCAAGACCAGCTGTGATAACCTTTCACTTCACTTCTGATGTGCTGCTCATTCAGAGCTCTGGATGCAGAAACAATTAAGATATGAATGGGTCTAATAATAATATATTCATTATCACCAATAGATGAGTAAAAAGACAAAGTGATCAAAGGATTCTGGGCTGTTGCCTGACAAGCCCGGCTTTAGACTGAGATCATTTTTCTCCTGATATTCACATTACATTTAATTTTATGTACTTAATGTTGATGAATCACAATAATATTTGAGATCTTGGTGAAAGTCTCACCCACAGCGCTGTGACCTTCTCTGAATGAACAATATTGCTGCACAAGCATGTCAATAGCAACCAGTAATTTTAATTCATCATATAAACACTGACTGACACTTTGCATTATATTGAACTGCTGCCACATTTGAACTTCACTGGTTGGTTCTCTCTGAAGATGATGAGAGGCTGTTCAAACACTGACAATCTTTCCACATACATTACACAAAATATTATAGTATACTATGCAAAATATTATAATAAATGACAATGTTAAAAGGACATTCCTTTAATTGTTCACATGGAGATCAGTTGACTCATAATGGGCAGTGTTACTCAGCATGTGTTTTGTAAATATAATTTTTTAAAAATGTAAATGTAAAATATCTTCTGCAACCACAATTATCTGTTTGAAATTGAGGCTTCAAGTCATTTATGAAAAGTCTGTAAATATACTCCTGGTATTTCTCCATTTGACCATTATGCATTTTAATCATGTTTTCTATTGTGAGCAAATATGTAGAAATGTCAAATATTCAAACTTTGATCATACTCTAAGTTGTACATAATTGGAGTAATTGCACATTTGTTTAAACAAACTACAGTATATCAATTAAGGAATTTCCTGCATGATCACCTAATCATTTGACCGAGTCTTGGAGAGGGGCCCTGTTTCCAAAGCTTGTCTTTGGGCTCAATAGAGGTATATATGAGCACAATATAAACTACAAGTTGTGTTTAATAAAAATTGCCTCAAACTGACTGACACACAAAGAAACCTGGAGCCAGGCAGTGTTACAGGGGTACTGGTTGGCTTCTTGATTTTGGGCATATGTGCAATGATGCAGTGGATGGTGTTTTTGCCCAAGGGACCCTTTGGGTTAAAAAAAAAGAAACAGGGAAAAAGACTTGTCATATGCTGAACACTTGGCCAATCCTCTTCACTATGATCTCTATTATTATTTACATTATTTACATTTCATTATATCCAAATCATTTAACAATGGACACTAATGTTTAACAATACTACATGCATGTGCATCCTCAGCTCCACTGAGCTTTGCCTCATTGAAGAAAGTCATTTAATTTGTTCTTTGTGTTTTGATTTTAATCCTTTTACTTGCTTATTTTTGCCATTTTTCACAAAATCACTGCATCTCTCTACTGATAACTTGAAGATGGTGAATTTCTTGGACATGTTCATTTTATGTTTTAACAAAAGTTACAATTGCAGCATGCCACAGATCAACACAGGAAAAAAAGATCTGCATCTGCAGTGAGAACAATGCTGTAGTAGTTTTCCTGAAAAAGAACTTCATAAGATTGTTTTGTGTATTTTACATTTAAATTTACTGTATAATAACTTTAATAATACTGATGAGCAAATAACTTTTCAGCTGTGAAAATATGATAAGGTTGAAAATGGCCGATAAAACCAGAAGGAGAAGGAAGCTGATGTACTTCTCTGTTCAGTCACACTCCTTTAGGTAAACTGTTTACAGAATCTGTAAGTTGGTAAACGTGTGTGTCTGTGCATGTGTGTGCGTGTTCATGTGTGGCGTGTTGCCCGGCATGTCAGTACCTGTCAATGCAGTGCTCTCGCTACAGGAGAATTTGCATTACAATGAATCTTAATAGCCGCGTGTGGCATTGTGTGCTGACCTTGATTTATTCCCGTATAAGTGGATAAATAAATACATTGGAAATAAAGGGGGAGCTGTAGAAAGCACATCATCGGCCCACACGTGAGGAGACTGAGGGAGGAGTGGGGAGCAGCGGAGGGAAGCGGGGTCTTGAGTGGGTTGCCTGGTGAAAGCTCACACTCAGTTCTGGCTGTGAGCCTGCTCAGCTTCAAGGATGCATTTTACTCAATCTAGAAATCTACCAAAAAAATAAATGAAAATAATGAATGCATTTCTTCATTAAAAACCAAAATAAGGACGGTAAAAACAAATCTACCTACCTTCTACAGAGACTGTTAAAATGTAAATGTAGAGTAACATTTGGACATTGTGTTAGTTGAAAGTTCGCTAAAAAGTAAAAACTAGGAGTCAAAATAGTGGATGAATTATATTAAAGACACATAACCATCACTAGTGCAAAAATAAAGGCTTACTGGCTGAAATGCATTAGCATGTTGTGTTGGTCGTGTGCCCATTAATTATCTGTACTCTGCTGTTCTGACTCCATTTGTTGTTTCTTAATGGCTCTCCAGTGAAGGTTTTCCATTTTCTTTTGCTTCCCTTAAGGATGACTTCTAAAAACAAAATCTCAACCAGTCACTTTTGTCATGACCCCTGCTGCCAGCCCTTCTTCCGTTTTCATCTCATGTCTGTAAGGCTCCTGTCAGTTCAGATCCTGCCACTCCCTCCTGCCCTGCACGGCCTCACCTCATTCCTCTCACCTGCTTTTCTCTGCCCTTCTCCTCACCTTCAGCTCATTCCCTCATCGGCCCCTAAGTATTTATACTGGTCCAGTTTCATTCACCTCCTACCAGGTTGTCTAGTGTACTTTGCCTAACCCTTCCTGCCACTCTTGATTCCTGTTATGACCTGACTTATCTATTTGACCACTCCTGCCTGATTCCAGGACTTCCCAGCCTGCCCCTCATCACATTTGCTGATCTCCTGGTTTTGACCTTTACCTGCCTGGTCTCAGTAAACTCAGCCTTCTTACTGCATTGTCTGCCTCTGTGTGTTCTCGCCTGTCACTCATCCAGGGATGTCACACTGTTTCTCTCAGTTGCCAGTCAGAAAGTTTCTTGCTTTTCTCTTGTTTTCCAGTTTTAGAATTGTTGTCGAGGTGTTTTAGTGAAACTACTCCCAGAGGTCACCAGAGCTGTAGTAAGACTACTTACTGTAAATCTAGTCAGAGACCATGTCCAAGCAGTTTCAAAATCAAATTAAGATGAGAGAGTCTAAAGTGAAATGAAAGTATGACAGACTTGAGGAAAAATCAAATTCAAACGACGGCTGTTTTATTGTGTTCCTGGATGAGGGTCAGTCATGTTATAACTTCAGTTACCCACTGCAACCTTTTGATTTAAAAATGTTTAAAATGTGATAGCAACAGACATCAAGTGGCCTAAATGTAAGAAGTGCTAAAATTGTGATTGTGACGAGAAAAAAAAGAGATGCTGGAAATACTGCACAATGTAACAAACAAACTATGACAGTATATCTTTACACACATTGTGTTGAAGATGCTTGATTGTTGCATTGCACTATGGACAAGGAGCACTACCTGTGCTTGTAAATGACCAATCCTTTCGCCAGACTAGAGCATCAATGTTGGATAAAAACTCTCTTATGGCAATGTCTTACAGTTCTCTTCCCAGCTACAAGTTATGGCTCTAAAATATGGAAGATATAAAATGCCTAAATAAAAATAAAGCAAACAAAATCCTAAATCCCGAGGTACAGAATAGTCCAAGGTGAACATAAATCCTAACCTAACCCTTTGATATTGGCCAGGAATGATCGTGCAAACAGTCAACATGTAATATTAATGAATTTTTGTCACTCTGTGTGGAGCTGTCAGTAAAGCAGTCTCTCCTGTCGGGAACGAGAGCAGCCAGCAACACCGAGCAGGAAAACCCCCAAAATAATGAAATTAATACTAATAAGAGACGAGAAGTGTGGCCGACAGGGGCAAGTTTAAATCCAGAGACCAGGACAAGTCAAATATAACAGAAATATGTCTGGAGACAGGACTCAGAATCAAACTTGAGAACTGCAACCCTGGTTTTCAGACACAATGAAAACAATATGTGATGTTTTAATTTTCTTTATCTGTTCATGGTGGATATTATACTATACCGATGCACTTCACCTTCCATGTGCCGCAGTATTTTTTTCATGGATAAATCAACCAAACAGTGGGCTATACATAATCTGTCACTCACTGGAAATAGGCTACACTACTCTGTGCTGCATGAATCAGTAACAGTCATTTGTTGATAAAAGATCACAAATGCTTTCTTTAAAACTTGCTGCATTTATCTGTCAACGAGAGCAGATCAAAAAGTTCTACATGTGCTTCTAAAATACACCCAGCCCTGATGTCCTAGACCTCGAGCAGCATCGTCCTTGAACGTAAGCGAGCGGACTCCTAAATCCAGTGACAAAGTTAGCCAAAGGCTCCTTAGCTGTTTCCCTGGGGAACACATGAAGCCACTAACGAGCCGCTGAAGCTGTCCCAGTGATGGATGAACATGTCGGCGAGATCAGCTGTGGAAATGGGACAGACACCATCCACACTGTCCCTCCTCTTACATTGCTAGTCCAGATAATAACAGCTGGATTTTCACTCTGCTTCAATCCACTGTACTCTTTAAACGAAGGTGTCCCCTTCCAATTTGAAGTGAGTCTGATTTTCTTTGTGTTATGTCCAGGTGAATGGAGACAGACGACCTTGGAGACAGAATGGACAGGGCTGGCAAAGGATCCTTTGAGGATAGATAGTCAAGCTCAGCTTATTTGTGTTAGTGTCAGAGGACACACAGGAAGATACTGAAATCACTATTAGGAAATAAAATACATTGAAGGTTCTTTGCATGTAAAAGAGTATTGTGGCATTCTGGGAGATTGAGGACAAGGCCATGTTCAGACTGGTATTAACATCCACAACACTAGTGCATTATCATGTTTTGTGTTTAAAATTTAAATTAAAAAAAAGTTTTGCAACCTTCTTTAATTTTCACATTTAAAAAAAATAAATGTCCTAACGTCAAACAGTGTTAGTGTCTAATCTGTAAGTTTATTAACACTGGATAGAATTATTGTGACCAACAGTAGTAGGTGCTGAGAGATCTGAAACCCCACTGTTATCCACTCAGCACTAAAAGACAGAGACAAAGTTAGCGACTAGTTAACATGAGGGAACATTTAGTAGCTAAAGAGACGCATAATTCCCAGGAGTTAGTGGCGATCAAATCAGAAATGAAAGATGAGTTAATGTTGGACTGAGGTGCTGCTCCAAATGAAATAACTATGAATAATATTGATACTATTATGTGAATTTCCCCACTGTGGGACGAATAAAGGCTTATCTTATCTTATCTAATTGATGTTTTGCACTGACCCCAACGTGGCCAAAAAAGTAGAAGGTTCTTTACGGTTTGAGAATCAAACACACATCTGTATGGTGCAGCAGAGAGAAACATGCAATTGAACTATCTAGGAATATTCTCTTCTATATAGAGTATATAGAGTAGCTGTACAGAATAGTGATTCGTGTGTAGGTAGATAGTGACATACATAATATCATATCAAATATTATATATATGTTGGATTTCATAGCACAGATACTATAGCAGTAACAAGTATGGCGTTGATGTCTTCAGCACATATAAGTTCCTGCCTCTCCTCGCCTCCCTGTTGGCCTCCCTGCTGGGCTCAAATCAATTCCATCAATGAAGCCATCACAAAGGGAACATTACCGTAGTGTTTTCCTGTGAAAAAGTCCTGGTAATTACAAATCAAACGAGACAAATACATCCCGGTTAATGAGCGTTAAACGGATGTTAATTATCCGATTGAATGGCTGTCACCATTAAACTGTGTCTGATGGAGGGAGTGGGAGGAGGACGGGGAGGGGGGGGGAGAGGGTCGAGGGGAAGGGTAGCTCAAAAAAGACGAGCATTCTGAAAGGCATATTAACAGCAAATTGAGAAGATCAGACAGTGTGAAGCGCGTGTGTCGGAAATGGAAGCGAGAGGGGAAAGGCGTGGGGAGAGGCAGCGGGGGAGAGAGGGGACAGGGCGGGGGAGGGGGGGAGGCAAAACTTTTCTCTTTTTCCGACATTAGCAATTGCTGCGATGCATCAGAGGGGAAATTAATCAACTGATTTTGATTATTTATATATTTGAAAAGGACAAAGTGAGCAGGGAGAGAGCTGCACAGAGGCAGGAGTCACACTGTGCTAATATGGTCACAGCCGGTCTGTCAGGCAGCTCCAGTCATAACATATCCGTCTCAGAAGGATCAAGAAAAAAAAAAAGTTCACATACTTAACATTCAAAACAAGGTAGAAGTCCTCTCTGATTCATCAAGCAGCTCACATAACAAGGAGGGAGCCTACATTTGGATTAGGGAGTACACACAGAACGGCTTTGGAACTCATGTTTTCCGATGAAGGTTTGGATTTGACCAAACCTCTGCTCAAACAACAATTCCTCACAGGATTATAAAAATTCCTCTCAGGAATGAAGCATGCAGATCAACCAAGACAAAATAAAGAGATGAAGGGTGTATACACAGAGCTGAGCGGCCTTTAGACAAATCTCAATGGAAACTGTTCAACAACTACGCCTTCGCTCGTCTCATATTCGTTTTCTTGCTGTTGCACAGGATGGCTTCAGTCACTGTTAGGAAGATGAGTCTCGCCACATTCAGCGACAATGTCACGAAAACAAACAGGCCTCAATACAAAAGGCTTATCTGCAAGTTTATGCTTTGTTTTTATTCTATAATGCTGGTTAAAACTTCACCATAACATTACATGGATTTTCCTTTTCCTTGCATTCTCACCTAAACGTAAGCTCAGAGACAATTACAGTATGGTGTCTGGTCTTATGATATCATCACTGCAATGTGGATAACACAACTGTGAACTGGTTTCTGTTTAAAATCATCATCTTGAATGTAGAAGAAGCCTAGAATGACAAGAGGCTGCATGCAGACTACTGTGTTCATAGATGATTTATTAGTTGACTGATAAGAATAAAATATCAGTGTGATCTGAGTGTTGCAAGTTATATAAGTGATATCATTTACAAATGATAGTAATAGTTTGGATAACAAGCTGTTCATAAAAGCCAATGTATACTACTGTCAACTTTAATTTCGGCAAATTCAAATGAGCATAAGCAGGCAAAGTGTAGCATTTCTCAGATAAAGTGTTTGACTTGTTAGTTGGCTCAGAAATGAGAGCCAATTAAATGTTCAGCTGACATTTTACCAGACTGCATTAGAGCACACTCTGGTTTTCAATAAGAGATGACGGACAACTTATACAGCGCAGATTCACAACACTTCTATAGCCTCACTTTTATTTATTTAACAATGAGTTGACATTGATGGAAGAGTGAAATTTAGTCTCCCTTCCAACGATGTCGCAACTGGTCCCTCTCTTTTAAATGCCAGCATCATTACAATTCATGACACACACACACACACACACATACATTCAACCATCCACATCCATACAAAGTCCGCTCCCTTCAATGGAGGCCTGGAAGAGGGAGAAGTAAATGACAGCGCCCTGTGTGCACATCAGTTTAACTCAACAAGAAGTCAGGGCAGAAAATCATTTGAAGAAGTCCCGCAGTCCCTCCAGACGGAGGCTGCCAGCTTCTCAGTGATCTGCTATCATGTTGCCTGTCTCTTTACTGTCAGCACTAATAGCTCTTAGACACTGGACTGGGACATGGGTGGCTACTGCGGGCCAAGGGTGGCACACACTCAATCAATAATTTACCCAGCAGCTTTCGGCCTTTTGTGTGTGTGTTTTCATTCCTGAATTAAGCATTCATATGGGCTGCACATAAGAGGATTTGTTTGTGAGAGTGTGTCTTTGTGTAGCTGGTAACATGGGTATGCAAGTGTGTGCATGTGTGTGTGTATGTGTGTGTGTGTGTGTGTGTGTGTGCATCAGCAAAGTTGCTTTGTGTACTGATGTGTAGCCCTTTGCACCTGCTGTGGAGATAGGGCTTCGGCCAATCACAACAAAGATTGGAGGGAAGTTTGAGTGACACAACAGTGCTGTGTCTGGCTGAGATATGATTCATTCTGTTATCGCTCGTTCTCTCTCTCACTCACTCACTCACAAACACACACACACACACACACACACACACACACACTGTCATGATGGCTTAACAGCATTAAAATGTTTAATAATACCATCTCTTCTCGTCCACTCTCTGTTCCTCCTCTCCTCTTTCCTTTTCTCCTTTCCTTCCCTTCTCAGCTCTCTTCTTTCCTCCCTTCCTCTCCTCCTTCCTTGCCTTTTTCCTGTCTTGCTCTCTCCTTTTCTCCTTGCTTCTGCTCGACTCTCCTTTATTGCCTTCGTCCTTTCTGCTCTTCTCTTCTTCACTCCTCTTTCCTTTCCTCTTCTCCTCCCATCTTTCCTTTCCATTGTTCCTCCTTTGTTCTTGTCTTTGCCTTTCTTCCTCCTTTGCTTCTCTACTTTCATACCCTCTTGTCCTCACTCTCCTCTCATTCCTCCCCTCTCTTCTATTCTCCTCTCCACACTGACCAATCACAGTCCTTGGTCATCCACCAACAAGGACTGACGAGATACGCAGAAAGACTAATTAATCTTGGCACGGCAACAACAAATCCCTCAGCACTGACGCTCGCGCGCTCTAACAAACACATGTGCACTGCTTACATGTTCAATGAGACCCACACATGTGAACGTGCACGCGTTGGTGCATGAACACACATGTTCCCGGTGCACAGCGCGGGGCCGCTGCAGATGGGACAGCTGTGATTTTCTGCTTTTGTAAAGTTTTGTTTAGCCACATCAGTATTGTTGACATCGTTCCGTGGGATAAACGGCGTCATGTGTGTTTGTGTGTGCACAGTATGAACGAGTATTTATGAGCTTGTAAGCAAACCTTCCAGTGTTATCATGAAGTTGAATATCCCAATTTAGCTCAGTGAGACGTTTCAATTAGCCATTCAGTTGCCATGCCCCGCCACTCACTGTGCTCTATTTATCTGACGTATTGAAGGATCATTTCAGTTTGTTCCAACTTGGGTTTGTTTTCATGATTCTGTCCAGCATTTCTATCACTTGATGATAACGTTTTTAGTAAAGTAATTGCTGAGATCTGGCAACATGGCTTCAACAGGGTGAGCGTTCATCAGCAGCGGGTGTCAAGGCACGGTTCGAAGTTGGTTAAACGTTTGGACATTATAACACATATGGCTTTTTATGTCCTTAGCCAAACCCATCACATCCAAGAGACATTTTTGTTTTTGAGTAATGATAATCAAACGGCATTGCCATTTTATTTACACTTTATTCACCCAGAGTGACGGTTCTGCCTCAACTAACCAACAGAGAGGGACGAGTTGACGTCATATTCAGTCGTCACAGAGTCTGCATTAGCAGTTAGTGTAAAGTAGGTATAGGTATAGGTTTATCAAAAGGATCAGAGCAGATCACATCAGAATTTTTAATCCCGCCTACAAAGCTCAGATTGAGCAAGTATCTATCAAAACAGCAGAAAGAGCCACCAATGGGCACAACACAGGACCTGAACCAATGGATTCACAGGTTTGAAAACAGACTGGCTGGTATTGGCTGGTTGCAACAGTAACATAAATAAAACCCACAGATCAAGTATCCATGACAATGGACTAATGAATCCATGTACTAACATTTCTTTATTTTGTCTGATCCTCAGAAAAAACATTAAACCCATCTGATCATCAGACTGCTTGTATTTATCACCCTAAAGACTTGTCAGCAGTTACTAGAAAAAAAAGAGTCAAGTTGTAATAAAAATAATATACATGATTACATTGCTCAGAGTTCAGATGACATTGTTGTGGATCTCTGGTTAAACAGTGTCAGAGGATTCATTTCTGAATTACTCATTGTAAAGCCATATGTGTTTGTGAGTGTGTATGAGTATGTGCGCTCACACCAGGCAGCTCTCCTCCCGGAGGCTGCGAGTGTGGGTGTGTTTCCGGAGCCTCGGTGTCATTTGCCTCCAAACAGTAACAATGTTGTTGATCAGCAGTTGTTTACAAAGCGCCAGGAGGATGGAACTAATTTGATCACTTCGTATTCCCCCGTCTCTCCCTCTCTGGAGACCGTTTCAATTTGAGCTCCTTATATGTTCTCGATAGCGGCCCGCCACAAGTTGATTCTGACAGCAATTATGAATATCGTGTTCCACTCAAGTGGTCGTGAGCCGGGGAATAATGAAGTTCTCACCAAATCATCTGTTCCCCAAATCACTTAACTGCATCTTCATTAGGAACTTTGCAGCCTGGAGGAAATCATAGAGGGACTGAGCTGAAAGACACAGCAGCCATGCACACGGCATTCACTTCATGCTAAAGTGTTTCCCTTAAGCTGTGTAACACAAACCACATCAATTATATTCAATACAGGATGGTTCATGATGGCTTCCATTGTTTAAGTGGATATGAAAAAAATACATTGAAATCAATGTTGACTCATACACACACATTCATACACATACACACTTGACTCTGTCATAGTCCAGATTTTGACATTTCAGCTGCTGAAACCTCTTCATCTGTAAGTTCAACCACTTTCACTGTTCATATAACCTGACTGACACTTCAACTACTTTTAACCCTTTATAGGGCACTCATTGAAATATTTTAAAATTCAAAAATTCAACCTTAGAGTTTTATTGGAGGACATAATAGAACTTTATTTCTCTTTTAATTTTTTTTCAAAATTTTTCACTTTTGTAAAGTGTGCAGAAATTACCAACAATAGTCACTTGACCAATAAAGGGTTAAGTCCTTTCAGTGCAGACTCTTTAACTGACACTTCAACTGCTTTGACTGCTACAACCTAAACTGCAACTTCCATTCAACATCTCACATGCAAAAACAGTTTCAGATATTTTAAACTATTTACAGTGTATGTGCCAGTTTTGAGCATGAGCAAACACACTGCAATTTTCCATCTGTTCTCGAGTGTCTATTTTTGATTAAAAATGTCAGAAAACTGTGAAAAATACTCATTTCACAATTTCCTAGAGGCCAAGTGATGCCTGCAAATTGCTCCCTTTGTCTGACAGTCCAGTTTCCCAACTTTTCAATTTCCAAAAATACAATACAGAGAAAAGCAGAAAATAAGCACAGTAAAGTGAATGTTTTGCGTTTTTGCTTTAAAAAATGACTACATTTGAATTTATTTCAATTGACGGATGAACCATTAAACTTTTCAGCAGCATTTGAGATGTTCTGGATATTTCAGCTATTTCAATATTCATAGAATATTTCACAAACAACCTAACAGGAAAAAAAAGATGGAATAAATTGTGCAGTGAAAATTTTAAAAATCCTTAGAAAATTTACGAGGACATTTTCAAGAGGAAAGTTTGACAACATTAATTATATGCAGTATTTTATAGAAAATATTATAATATTTCAATATTAAAATATTATATATAATATATACAAGATTTGTCAAATCCATAAATCATTCATTACATAAAGAAGTCATTACAGTGGTTTAACCCCTTTTCCACAGTTGAGTGTCATCTGTTTTTACCAGTATGCACCTCAGGGACCCAGGGCCAATGAGGGTGCCTCACCCTGTCACATGGCCATGCACACTCTCTGTCTCTGGAGTCTCAATGACCTGTATGTGTGTGTGTGGCTGTCCATAAGTGTGTGTGCCCACCTCATACGTGCATCATGTGTTTAAAGTGGAAAAGGCTAACAGTGAGGAGGAGAGACAGGAGAGTACAGAGGTGCTGACAGGCTGGAGAAAGGACAAAGCCCTCAGCTCCTCTGTGTGTGTGTGTGTGTGTGTGTGTGTGTGTGTGTGTGTGTGTGTGTGTGTGTGTGTGTGCGATGAAATAAATATATAATCGAGGAATATTAAATCCTCCTTCTCGCCTGCTGCTGTCTTCCTCTGATATTTCTCTGCGGTGCCACATTGACAGATAACAATCACATTATGTGGCAGAGAGACACACCTGTTCTCTTCTGACACTTCACCTCTCTCTCTCATTCTCACTTTGTTTCATAATCTCGGTCTCTCGGTCTTTGTATTTTTGATTCTTTCATTTCGCTCCTTTTTTCCTCCTCGCCTTGTCCTCTATCTGTGTCTTTCTCTCTCCCACCCTGTTCCTCTGCTCTTTAAACTTCCCTCATCCTCGCTCTGACTGACACAGAGGAGAGTCAGCTCTGAACAGCGCCACCATCAGCAACTGCAGAAAAGAACTGTCTGCTTAAGAGGGAGAAGTGACAAATCACATGATCTGGCAACATACATGATTTGAAGGCTAAAACGGAAAGACAGGAACTTCCCTCCAGTCTTGGATCAGCAGGTTCTGATTGGATCATCAGATTTGGATTATGATCCAAGTAACCAGAAATTATATTAATTTAATGTATCTTAAATAAATGCTTTCTAGGAAATTATAAAAATGTCGCAATCAATATAAGACAGTTTTTTGTTTTTTTGTTTTTTTTTTTACATGTGAAGAGATTTTCTTTTTGCAGAACAAGAGTGGAACATACATCACCTCACTGCACTGATTTTGCCTTCCTTTGCTATTTCATGATCTATATCCAAATCAGTCAAATATTTGTAAAAATACTGTGATTATTACAGCTGCACTGCTCAGCCCTGCAGGGCCACAAATAGCACAACCCTGGTCTTATAGTCAACATACTATGGAGCCTGAGATAGTCCTTTCAAATGTTATCAGACACTAGAAATAACCTTTCTTTTGTACAGTCGGCTCTGACTGACATAGCAATTTCCTAAATCTCATTATTGGCTCCGGTCATGATTTTATCTTTACAAAGGGATCAGACATATCTGAAGGCCATAATAATCTACGATGATAAACATGTGGAACTGCTAAATAGGCTGCTGTAAGCAAGGGGGAAAAGTCCGTACAGTAGGTTTCAAACCAGTTCAATTAAAATCAACCCTGCAAAAAGAAAAAAAAAAGTTTTATTAGTGCCTGATACAATTTTGGCTTTTTAAAGTCAGTGGGGAAAAAAGGACCATATTATTGGTGTTTTTAAATTGTATTTTACATTATTGTTATTATTATTATTATTATTTTTACACATTTATTAATATTAGTTTACTGATACAATGTACTAATATATAAAATAAAAATTTACATGATAACATGTGATTCATTTCTTTAGTCATTTTAGTTTAAACAAATACTTTTGTTTAAACCCTCACTGACTTTTGGTCAGTCAGTGCAGCCATCATTTTTTAAACCCATTTTATAAATTAATTTTAAAATGTAGTATCTTACATGAAAACTAATGTAGTTTGTTTTACAAGACAGATTTTCTTTATCCAGCGTTTAGTTTGTGCTTAGTCGCTGGTTTAAAGTGAGTGGGGCTCAGTTAGAAAACTTCATGTTGCATATTTCTGTACAGCAACAGTTAAATGAGAATGTGATGACAGTGTTGGGGTTGACTGACAAACCAAATTGATCAAACCACAAAGGCCTGATGAAGCAGATTTGCTGGGTTTTTAATGTAAAACTTGATTAAAGGACAGTAAATGGCAACTTTTAATAGTTGTAAATATGGTGCAGAGAAATATTTTACCATAAGCTTTCTTTTTAACCCATAAGCCCAGACCCATTTTATAATTATCTGGAAAATCATGGGGGATATACCACAGACCAAGTGGAGCACATAGAACACATTTCTGATGTTTTTATGCATTATAATTTATAATATTTTATATATATCATATTTATATTTTATATTTTTTTTCTTTTGTTAATTATATTTATATTTAGGTTAAATGTAATAAAGGACATGATGCTAAAGTATTGGAACTGTTAAATGGTTTAAAATTACGTTCCTTTACTTTTGCTACAGACCACACCACCTTTCTCAGGGAAGTCATGTCACACCACCGCCACACAAAATTTTTAGTATGTATGTGGCTTAGGGACTTCATGAGTTCAGGTCAAACATAAAGCTGTATAAGGCAGAGTTTAGGGTGTTCAAAGTGTTTGTTACACCCGTGTCACCATGGGTTCTTATGGGTTAAATCTAGTACACAAAACATCTGGAGTATCTCTGTTTGATGGGTTACTGAAGTCTTGGGTTTCACTATCTTACTCAGTGTAAACATCATATAGCTTCACTATAGAGGTGATAGAAAATATATATGTGATACTGTCAGGCCTTAAATGTCCTTCTGGGGAAACTAATGTAAATGTAGTTACTACAGCAGTTGTAGTAAGTGTGACATTTTTTATTGTAGCAGCTCAGTAGATGATGTTATTTCCTACAAACTCAACCATAAATCTGCTGAAAGCTTCAGAGGCACACTGCAGTTTAGAGCAGGAGGACAGGCTGTGGTCCACTGACTGAGCAGGGAGTGAGCTAACCCACATGTGTGAGTGTGTAGCAACCCCTCTCTCGTATGTGTGTGTGTGTGTGTGTGTGTGTGTGTGTGTGTGTGTGTGTGTCAGGCTTGGATGGGCCGGCTGAGCTGAGTAGATGTGACCAGCCTAAGTGTGTGTGTCTCATATCAGTGTGTCCTCGATCGCTCTCACTGTATGGGGGCACTTTAGTCCATTCTTCACTGGCACCGGGAGGCACGCACACACACTCACACACACACACACATATAGTACACACCTGCACACATGTTTGCACAACTACACACACAGAGCCAGTGTTTTGATGTAAACTCAAGTGGACGAGGGGTCCAGTCAACCACTCCACCAGTCTTTCTCCCTCCATCCTCCTCTCTTTTTTCCCTCGTCTTTCATTGCTTCCCTCCCTGTGACACTTTTAACGGCATGTCACGCAACCCTGTGCTCACATACACACACAGACACACACACACGCTCACCATGCCGTGCTCTCAGCCAAAGCTCTGCACCTTTGTCAGGGGAGAACCACTTAAACACGCTCATGTACACACACATATTCACGCACATTCATGTCTCTCCCTCTCTGCGCACACACACACACACACACACACACACACACCACTTAAGCCATCTTCCTTTCACCATCTCGTGCCCTGCCCTCCTCTCTGTGTCTTGTCTGGTCTCGTGTGTGCGTGACTGTGGCTGGCTTTGGCGAGGGTGAATTAGCACGGCGACCCAGTTTGGTGCCAGAGAGACAAGACGTCAGCGGAGGATATATTGAAGAGCTCTTCTTTCCCCCCTCCCTCCACTGCAAATCCACTTTCCGCTCCGGCTGCCGTGATGTAATGGTAAATAAAATAGGTGGTAAAAACATCACCTCCAGCTGAGGATTATCATAAAGAAAATGAATTCTCATTTTCAGATACTTTTATGCTTTTTTTCCTCCCCCTGAAAAGATCCTATCTCTATAACCTCAGATAACTCACATCAGTGTGTTACATTCAAATCAGCCTTTAAATGCGGATAGAATCAGTTCCACAAACAAAACGTGACTCAAGGTGATTTTTCCTTCCTCTCTTTTCTCTGCTCTCTTCATGGGCTCTGTTTTGCATTTCTGTGCTGATGCTAATTGCCTGCAACTAATTATAGAAAGTCTGTAAGTGGCACTCTGAACTGGACACACACACTGAAACACATACACACACACATATGCACATACACTCCACTTCCTACGCTTTTAAACACATTTTGACAAGGAGCTCTCACTGTGTCGAACCACTGGCCTCAGGTTGTTAAGACACAACAGAGATTTGTGTGTGTGTGTGTGGGTGGGTGTTGGGAGGAGACAGAGGGGGGAAGAGGAGGATGAGGGGGCGGAGGAGGGGGATGCAAGTGAACCGGTGTTGCGTGTCTCGTTTGGCTCGTTTAGCTGACAAACTGCTTTTAGCGTTTAATTATCCATCGCTCTGTGATTAATAGGTTTTAATTACTGTAACCCATGGCAACCTGAAATATGCATAGGTCCCCGCATGAGGTCAGCCCATCAAAACCCCACGAAAAAATCAAAAAAGACAAAACAAACAGAACGTGATTTGAAAAAAAAAAAACATGATACAGGTCTCACTTATTATTCATCATCGCCGGCTCAATGAAGAAGCTTCAGCTCAGACGCCACTATTTTCTCAGCACTTACCTACTTGAGAAAAGTCTTAGAGTTCAGAGAAAGCTTTTGACCAGACCTTGAACTTCTTCATTTATTTTTTTCTGTGATCCACAGCCAGAGCTTCAAACAGACTTTTTGATTCATTGAAAAGGTTAGAACCTTTCCAAATTCATGTGTTGTTTCGAAGGCTTATTACATTCTGGAGACATTTCTGCTGATGCTCCGAGCTGCGAGGAAAGTTTCAGATAGTTAAATAAATGGGCAGCTCTGATGATTACATGATTTTATTTTTTTGAGATTTTATTTTTAAGGCTGTTGAGTTGATAAAAAGTCAGGGACCAGAATTTTCCAACAACCTCAACAGAGCCGATCTTTGGTTGCATTCACATCTGTAACTCGCTCCACTCTCTGGACCAAAGAAAGGATGGATGCATTGCTGCCTTTCACTCCTGGACTAGGAGTACTAACCAACCAACCTCACTAACCAACCAAGATGTGTAAATATGAAGTCAGATGGCCTGACAGGTAACGTAACAAAATGCCTCTCCGGTGGCATGTTTCTGTGTGTGCATGTTGTAATTTAGTTTTCGATGGGACTCTGTGTTAACGAGGGAACGGTCAGCTTTCTCAGTTTCTGCCATTGATAAATCAGAACAACCTTAGATTCATCATTCCTGTATATCCACAGCCTCTAGCTTTTAAAGAATATCATGAGGCACATTAGCCTCCTGTTGACAGTTACACAAGTTTTATTTAGACTCAGTTTAGATTCTTCTTCTTTTTTCTCCTTTTTTTTGAGGATGAGGTTTAAACACAAATTTTATTTTATTATCAAATTATTTTAGGGACATGACAAAAATACTAATGTTGTTTTGAGGGCTGCCAAATTTATAGATAAATGCATGGGAAGTAAATGCCATTTTGAAAAACATTTGCATGCACAACATGTTGAAGACCATTTCTAAAATACCCACTTTGCCTACTTGTTGTATAATCTGAATACATACATGAAAACAGATGATGACATAAACAGACAGTAGCTGAGCATTACACTGCTAATATTAACTACTTAACTCTTTATCGGTCAAGTGACTAATTTTGGTAATTTCTGCAACCTTTACAAAAGTGAAAAATTGTGAAAAATGTTACAACGGAAATAAAGTTTTCTTATGTCCTCCAATAACACTCTAAGGTTGAATTTTTGAATTTCAAAGTATTTCAATGAGTGCCCTATAAAGGGTTAACCATTTTAGCCAGGCCTTTTTATGAGCTTACCTCATATACTTTCCAGTTAAATAAAACCATGAGCACTGTGTGGACCCATAAGAAAATATCGTAGTACATTGCTGTGGTTATGCATTCATTTGTCTTGTCCAACAAGTAAAGAGGAAATTATGAGCAACAACAAGGCGAGGAGACACATTACAGCTGCTGACGTGATTATGAATATGACGAGTGATCGGACCAAGCTGGGTCTGTTCCACTCCAGCTGTGAGATAAAATCATCCAGTGTGTAGAGTTTTATTTTTCCTTTTTTTTTTGAGGGGTTTTGGACATTTCATGCTGGTATTTGAGAGTGGATAGTAGAGAAATTACAGGAAATGAGGGGAGAGGAGATGGGAAATAATCCAGACACAAGCTGTGGATGTTACAGTTGATTCTCAACTCCATAAACCCCGAGGCCACCAGTGCAACTGTGCAACTGTAAATGAAAAAAATATCAAACTGTGCTGTGAGCGAGACAGTGGCTATAATTTGGGAATTCACTTACCCACACAGGAGTCTCTGTGTTCTTCGAACCCGGCCGAGCACACACACCTCCCGATGGGCACCAGCCACTCCCCCTCGGCGCTGCAGTACATCTTGGGCGTATCCCTCTCCTCTGCGTGATCCACGCACTGACCCCTGACCTCCACCAGCGAGGACGAGTCTGCGCCCGTCACCACGTCGGTGAACACGGCCAGGTTACGGCTCACGCCCACACAGCGTTTGTAGTACACCCTCACAGAGGTGAGGGCGATGCAGGCGCCGATGTCCTGGAAGGCCAGGTAGAAGCCTCGTCTGTTCAGGGGGCCCACGCCTCGCACCTGGGAGCAGAGGAGAGTTTGATACTTCCATTTCATGACAGATATAAAATACAACATTAATATTTGTGTGTCTGGTTCTGTGTGTTCATGTGTCCCCTTGTTTTGGGGGCTGTACTCTATTCCAGCTCAAACTGCATGAAGCTGGAATCCTTCCAACAGACTCCATTTGCAGCGACGTGGCTGCAGCAGCTGGGCCTCTCTTTAAACAACGCAGTGCAATTTTAGAACTTGAAATTGTGCCTTGCTCCCAGATGAAGGAAAATTGCATCCAACACAATGGGAAACTGACTCACATTTTAGACAAATATGTGTTTTATTTGTATTAAACTTCTGTATTTTACAAGACCTACTAAAGGAAACCTATGTTTGGAGTTTGGAAAGTTCTCTGAATTTTTCATATTAAAAGCTCAAACAGAGGTTGCCGCAGCGGTTCTTGAACAAAACAGGTGGAACAGTATGAACACAGGCTTAATTTAATATGGAGACTGATGTTTGGTGGTGTGCTTTGACACTAGTCATTAATCAGCTGTCCTGCTTCCAACCTGGAAACATATGGAAACATTTTTATATCCTTGTTTTTCATAACATAACATCACGATATCACATCACGGTTGACAATCTTGTTAACACCCAAGAGCTGAGTCGAAACATTATTTCAAAGTTGGGGAAGACAATATGAAAAACAGCTTTTCCTTCAGAGTTTTTCACATCTAACGGGGTCGCAAATGGGCGTAGGAACCAGTCTAGTCAATTCTAATTGACTTTTGAACAGCTGCCTGTAATGATTTGATATGTGTTGATATGATTATTATGTCCATGAATGTATACACAGCATGTTTTATTCTGTGATTGATAGCCATGATAAAGGCTCTTTGTTCTACTGTGTTTCCATATTATGATTAAAAAGCTGCTTGATATTGGAAAGAGCAGAAACCAGCCAGCTCACAATCTGACAAATATGATACATTAGAAAATATTGTTAGTTGTTTATTATTTCCTCATTGTCCAGCCAGCATCTAACTTCCTGCCATACATTTTGCTACCATCCAAAAAAAAACTCATACTGACCTAAGCTGTGTTAAGATCTGTGGGCTGGTTCAACTTGAAATGAATCAGTGTGTTTTTGGTTCTAAAAGCTTTGTGTCAGAGTGACTGTTCTCACAGGGCGACTTGTTGAACTGGTGTGTTAACCCTTAACTCTGAGCAGTCGGCTCCCAAATAGCCACAAGAGATTTTCTGTATTTTCTCTCTACTGTTCTGTTCACTCTCCCGAGCCAGTTTGTTCACGATTACACATCACTTCATTAAAAAAAAAAAAAAAAAAACTTAAGACAGAAAATTAAACATCCGTCAAGCCTGTTTATTAACCAGATATACAATTATTAAAAAGACATTTGTGCCATCGACTCCTGTCTCAAATCCATATTAGTGAAGGTGAATGGTGCGACACAGCTCTCTCCGTCCCATCTAAGATCAGAGCAGTTCAAACGGATTGTGGGAGAACATTGCAAATTCATCAGTCAAAGTTCACCAAGGTTGAACTCAATGCAGAAAAATGTCCTTCGCCCCTGCAAGCAAATGCACAAATCACAGTGTGTGTGTGAAGGTTCTCACCCCACCAGGTCATGGTATCAAATAAGGCTTGAATCAACGGCAACTAGACAAGTCTTATTTGAACAAATCACAATGATTTCACTGGAATAAATTAAAGTAACCACTCAATACAATAGAATTGGCCTTAAAGCACCTGCTACCACTGCAGCTTTGTTGCAATGATCACTTTGTAATTTGAAATGGCAGTCACTCCTGTTTTCATCTTTTGGTAAAGAGAGAGGCAGGAGTGAAAGACATAGGTCGGTCTTTGATAAACTTTTCCTGAGTACTACTTTCATAAGATGGATTTTGGATCCTAACTGTCAGAGAGCAGAGTATGTCGACGTACAGAAATCACAGCGTGTCTTCCTGTTTTTAAAGGAGCAGTCTGTACGTGTTCTCACTCCACTGCTGCGGCTCAATTAGCAGCTTTGTTTACTAACTGATGTGATGGATTGAATAGATTTTTCACCGTCAACACTCCTAATACATCAACGCTGTGCGCTAATTAGACAGCTAATTATGAGTTCTGCACATTTTTTCTGGGCTATTGTGGGGATGTTTTTGTCGCCTTTTCATGTAAATAGCAGAAATTAAACATATGTTGTGTAATCACGAACATCAGCCGTCATTTAAGTTGCCTCGGGCGCTTTCTTTTCTTTCACTCTGTGGTAACAGTTATGTGCTATGGTTTCAGTTCTTTACATGTAATTTTGTCTCATCCATATTTGTTATAATTCATTGTTCTTAAATGACGCAGTGGCAGTGATACTGGTTAAAAGAAATAAAAGAATAGGACTGTCTATTAAACATTTAGCACAGGTGAATCTAATGTGACAGACACTGAACTAAATGTCCAGATCATTCTTTCAGATCTGTCACATTTTAACTGTCATCTATTTGCACCGAATAGGAAAAAAAATGTGATATAAACTAAAACATACGGAAGGTAAGAAGTAACTATATTCCTTTTATTTTGAAATATAGTAGGTAGGTAAACGTGCTACATGATAATAATTTGAAATTCAATAGAATAACTACAATCCTATACAATCCTGATAAGTTTTTCAGAAACGACAAAAGTAAAGAGACACTACTGTCTCACTCAAGTGTGGGTGTGGGTATTTTGAATGCTTAAAGAGCGTGACTGCATTTTAGGAGAAGGCCCAGCTTTGCATTATGTACACACAATAAGCCATTACAGACTGCAAGTGTGTGTGTGTGAGAGAGAGAGAGCAAGACAGAGCAAAGTGTTACTTTGAAAATCACCTTTCAAGTATGAAGTTTGCGATATTCTGTACATTATTATTGTTCGCAAATCTCATGAGAAAAAAATACCCAAATCAACAGTGAATGTATCCAACTAAAAAGTTTTAAGCCTGATGTACCTTCTTCCTCCACTGTTGTCCAGAAACGATTAAAAACACATCAGTTCCACACTGTCACTCTGGCTGACATGTTCCTTCCTACCATGGACACACACACACACACACACACACACACTGTACTTTACTTTGGGTCAGCACTGTCTTTCTGTCTGAAACACTCACCAGTGCACCAATATGAATTCATCTGCACTTTTTCCTCCTGTTTGAGTAATGTTTGCTAAAAACTACAGTGCCCAGCTGTTTCAGGAAATTACTGAGCATTTTTCAAAAGAGAATTCTTTATAGCCGCTTTCAAAGATTTATGTGTTGAGTGGGAGCCAGTGGGCTCGGTGTGGAGAGCCACTGAGAAATGGACTAACATGTTTGGTGTTTTCTTGGGATCTGCTGACAGTGAAGAATGAGAAAGGGAAATGCCACCCATTCTTAAATGCCTTAACAGCATCACAAAGCTCCTGCTATAGCAATACCTTATGTGTGGTAGCATATATCATCTCTGCCAATTCACAATCCATTTAAACTAAATGTTCCATAGTTGAACTGATCGACGAGGCATCGACCTCAGCAGCCACTATGAAGCAGTAGACAACCTACTGTGGCTTTGACAGGCTGATCATTTGACACGACGGTACGAACAAAAGACGAATAGATTAAAGGAGCCACTGGACGAGTGACATTAAGACACAATTTCACTTTTTGTGCTAACTCAGGATTCATTTGTAGCAATTGTAAAGACAGTGCACAATGAATCATACTGTGTCTTTCATCTCATCTTTGTAACAATGTAAGGTGTCAATAAAGCAGGAGCTTCACTATCCAGGATCAAATTTGAAGCTGTTATCAATATCAAAGCGTTTCCCATGATACTGAACTGAACCCTGCTGTTTGTTTTCTTTTGCAGATCTGCAGAAGCGAGCACAAAACAGGCGGAGTGACGAGACTGGAAGAGGCTCTCCAGGGCTGGGGATGTTTCCAACTTGTCTTGAACTCCTGCGGAGGAGTACGTGCTAAGAATAGGAATAAAGCAACGATTCAGAATGGTGTTGCTGCTTATACCTCCGTGTTGAGTTTAAGTCTGCGGACGCCCAGGTCCACCCCCGTGAAGCTCTCATCAGCAGCGATGGTGTCGATCTTGATGAACTGGTTCTCCCGTATGGCTGAGCCCACCGCTCTGTCAGACTCGTAGTAGTACAAGTTGAAGGTTTCCTGTCGAACAAACAAGGTAGTGTGAGTAATGTACGTGTGGAAATGCAACAAAGACACAGACTCAAACCACTGTGGGTGGTGGTCAGATAAGGAAAAGGTGCACATCTAACCGACTCTTCATGAAGCATATAATCTACGTAATGCAACTACTGGTGAAGCAGCCACAATCAAGGTCTCACCACTGTGGTAATTGAAGTCAAAGTTACACTGAAAGCTTTAGGAAGAAAAAACACAGGATGATAATCAAGAAAAGGGACTTGTTTAAACTAAACAGCCAGTTAGTTTTCTTCTGCTTTCTTCTATTCATTCTGCTCTAAACTTCACAAGAAAGGGTTTTTTTTTTTAAACTTTTAGAACTTTCTTTCACATCTCCAAAAAGTCTGTCAAGTCTATATGTGGATGTTAAAATGAGTTCATAACCCAGATTGAGAGCAGCTACAGGTTCTCAGTTTCTCAGCTTTTGGATGGTGATAATTACATTTGCCTGATATAGTGTATGTACTGCAAAGCTGTGCTTGAGTGCTGAAGGGTTAGCTTGCACATCCCAGAGCTATCTACCATTATTATTATTTGGCACCATCTGTCCTTTCACAAACTGATGTATCCTATTTATGTGTGAGGCTTTGAACTATATATGAGTTTACACAGGTTTCCTCTCAGGTTGTGATTTTTAAATGCTATGGCTATAGCTATAGTCTAACAGAACATGGGTTGCATGATGTGCAATTAAGAGCGCTATTTTACAGCATTGTCTCCTTCTCCCACACATTTGGCCCCTCTTTCCCAGCGCCCTTCCTCTCTGACAGTCAGGGTGCTACCTTGCAGGTGCCCAGTACTCCAGGCATGCTGTTGCAGTCTCTCAGGGTGAACTTGACCTCGATGTAGATCCTCCTCGCTCCCTCTCGAGGAATCCAGACCGTCCTTAGCCAGTTGTTCTGGCTGGGGCTCATCACGTTACAGACCTGAGTCAGAGTAGGTGTTATAATCAGAAACTCTGGCAGCAACATACATTATCAATAAAAACAAACACCATAGTCTATAAAGGAGCTGTGTGCGCTACAGCTTGTCCATTCATTTGTATATCTGTACATTCACAAGACAGGCTATTGTCAGTGTTGTAGTCACTGTTGACCTGAGGTCATGAGGTCATCTATCACTCGACAGATATTTTCTGGGCTGATTCTATTTGGGTTTTTTTGTGTTTTGTTTTTGCTTGTTTTTTGTGACAAACCATTTAAATATAACCATAATTATATTATTATCCAGTATCATTGGGCAAAGCTTTGAAATCATATTTAGATCTTCAGGCAAGGAAACAAAAAAACAAAAGTAGAGTATGGCAGCAATTATTATTTGTATGATCAATTACTATTCTATGATCAATTATCATCACAGTTTTTCATGGCCAAAGGTGAAATTTTCAAACGGCCTAATTTGTCAACAAAAATCCCAATGTTAGATATATTAAAGTGACCAGTAAAGATGAATATCTGAGAGGCTGGAACAACTGTATTGTCTGGTATTTTTGTATACCAGTAATATATTGTAATATATTATCAAAAGTCTGTTAAGCAACTCATCATTTCAGCTGCATAAGGGACAATAGAACTTAACAGCGAACAATTTTCAGAGATTTTATTTTTGTGTCTGGTAATTTCCTGGAGGTCCAGCTGGGGGACTCATGCCCTCTGTATTTCTCAAATCCTGGCTATGGCTCTGGCTATGGTATCTGCCATAATTATACCGGATGGATATAGTGGATGGCAAAGAGAGCAACAAAAATGACTGTCCACACACCAGCGCTGAAACCCAGGAAATGAGATGGGATTTCTGGCCAAATACTCTCCCTGCAAACTGCAAACACCGGGCGTGTTTAGCATGTGTGTACCTGTGTGTGTGTTCATGTGAGCTCAAACCCCCCAAAGCAACAACTGTTATACATATTGAAATACAGCCTTGAAAAATTACAAAATATACTCAACTTATGTGCACTTGCAGGAATTGCTGGATAATCTTTATTTTCATTATCAAAGTTACTGGCATACAATCTAACAAACATACAGTAAGAAAATGAAATGACTGCTGATGAATTATCCATAGCTGGTTATCGAATCAAACAAAAACTCAGTTTGCCTGGAACCAAAGTGATATATTCCACTGAAGTTCTTAAAATAATTAATTCTAATACAACATTCGACCCCGCCGCACACCGAGAACATTACACACCTGGTACGTGTGGATAGGACTGAAGTATTCATCCATCTCATTAATGGCATCCCACTGTGCAGAGAGAAAGAAAAAGAGAAAGAGGGAAAACATTCTTGGGTCAGTCACATGTTTGCACATCTCCACGTTTTTTTAGATTCATATGCAGCAAATCACTCAGCCACTGTCTATATTTCCCACATGATCGTCTGTGCCTACGTGTCTCCCTAACCACATTGGAAGATTATTAGCTTCAACTTCAAATGAAACATGTGATGGCTCCTGTCACAGAGGCGGCAGTCATGCCAGTGCGGCAGCTGTGTGGTGCTTTATTTGAATCACACAGTATGGTTTAAATCTCCGGATGATTAGTCATTTCAAACCTCATTATATAGAAGACTGAGTTTGCGTGATGCACACTCTCAACAAACTGCAGAGATTGTGTTTTTGGATGAGGTTAAAAATCCACCATTCACTTGCTCATATTCTTTGCGTAAAAGCTTCATGTTAAAATCCCAATAAACGCTGTTAAACTGGGATTAATATGAGTTGTAAATATGCTGACGTATTCCTCTCTGGTGCTGTGGTGAGCAGCGCTTCATGTGCTCCACATTTCAGCATGTTGGAATTCACTTAATGTAATTCCAGCAGGACACATTTTCCTTTAATGAGATGCCCCTCATGTATGTGATTAGATTTACATTGTTTACTGAATGCAGCCAGCGGCCAATAATAGAATTAAGAGGAAGAGCATTAACTGAAATGTGTTGGTATTTCTAAATGTGTTAATGCGCCAGTGTGTTACACTTCCCTGCATCTACTACATCCAGCACCAGGAGGGAACTCACAGGAAGCAGTGTGTTCTGCTCCTCCTCTGAGAGCATTGTGAGGAGACAGAAGCTGTACCCAAAGACCTGTCTACCTACAGACGGCAAAGGAAGATGGCAGAAAATGCCCAGATTTAGGGGTATGCACAGGAAGATTACATTCAAAATTCTGATTTGTTTGAATGCATCGACGTATATGTACACAGGTACACTTCTGCTTTCCTTCCAAGTACTGATCTGAGCGCCGCTCAACCCACCAGTCAGTCTATTTTTCCTCCAGTGTGCACAAACAGAACAAGTGTAAATCAGGTATTTACATATGCATTCATTTACATTTCATCTTGCACAGATACATCTGAAGCTCTATAGTGAGTTTAGCTGTCAGGTCCTGGATAAACACTCAAATCAGTCAATCTGTTTTTAGTCAGATTGAGGACGAATTGGATACATCCATGATAAATGTTGCATTCAACCCTCTAAAATGCTCCACCACTTTGGTCGAGACATCTCAACAACTATTGGATGGATCATAATGAAATGTGGACATTCACAGTTCCCAGAGGATGTATCCTCCTGACTTTGGTGATCCCCTGAGTTTTCCATTGGCAACACTAACAGTTGACAGTTGTAGTTTGGAGTAAAAAGTCTCTTCAACTATCGGATGGATTGTCATCAAACTTGGCCCAGACTATTATGTTCCCCTCAAGATGAAGTGTATTAACTTTGATGGTCCATTGACAGATTTATCGCCCACTGCTGTTAGGTCTTTTGTGGTCGCCCCAAAAAACCTTCAAAACTAATGAAGTGGTCATGGCAAATAGTCATATTGGAAATCAATATCAGAATGAGAACCAGCTTAAATTTTCCAGCTTTACTCCTCAACAGCTTCCTGCAGCACAGAAATACTTTACATTCTCTACTTATGGTTTTCATTGTCAGTGCAAATCCAGTTGCACAGTTATATGGTACATTAGAAGTAACAGAGCACAGCTCAGTCATAGAGGAAATAAGGATGTTCTGTCAACTGGTTTATTCATGGTAACACGGAGACTCAATTCCAGGGTGTCAAAAGTTCATGCAAACAGCTTAACCCAAACTGCAGGGGCTCAATGGGATTCTGACAGCAGCTTTCTTCCTTGTCTGCTCCTGTTGAAACAGGATATTTGCATGTGACACAAAGCAAGTAGAGGTCATTCAATAATTCTAATGATAAAAAATTAGCAAAATAATCAAAGATGTAGCAGAGTGACATTATCACTGTGATGCTTTCATGGTTGGAAACATATGCGAGATGCTGAACCCAAAAGCTGCAGCGCAGTGACCACCAGCCAGAGACGGGCTCAACTGGGTCAGTGTTACTGTGTGAACGGGGCTGACCTTTTCTGACCCTTTTCTTTCATGACCTGCCAATGTTCAAATCTGATCAGGATATTGGACACTTCGAAAACAGGAAATCTCTAAAAACCTATTTGCAGTTAGAGCGTCTTTAGCTTCTGTAATGTGGCGTGAAATAGAACATGTGGGCGAGAAACGTTTGAAAGTGTCCGGGGATTTCATTGGACGGCTCAAAAGTGGGTTTAGCGAGCATTAGTGAGTTGGAGCTGGAGAGGACTGCTGGCCCTCACCTACACTTCCATCCTCAGCGTTGTCACATCATGAGGGAGAAATTAATAAAATACAGCACAACCATGCCTTTTTGGATAATTAAACAATGTTTATCTCAACTGATACCGAAACAAAAGCCTTGAAACGTATTACATTGCTCTACTCAATTCTACAAAACACAAACTAATAGTGAAGTGCAGATCTCTAGAATGGGAGGGGGCAGCTGGTCGCCCCAAGTCACATTTGATTAGATAACTTTCTATATACTCCCAATACAGGATGAGTCATCCAAATGTGCTTTTGTGCTTTGCCAAAAAGGAAAGAGAGGGATTTTCAGACAGTAATAGTCAAAATGATTATTTTTGACACATACCAAGAGACAACAGAATGATTAGTTGTAAATGTATTTTTTATTTGACTTGGTCTTTTGTGGCACCCTCGTTCCGCAATAGAAGGCATGAACATAAAAATCTGACCAATAAAGTTATCACACGTTTCATTCATCCTGCTGGTATCACCTCTCAAATCAAGAGCTTTTCTCTTCTCAACTAATATTGGAATAGTTATTTTTCTGTTAACGATGATCCCTCACTGTGTTATGTACCACCTCACATTTCTACAAGAACTACATTACATTAAAGGGACAGAAGAAGAAAATGATGATTACTATTGCGGCTGCTGAGCCTGTGAAAAATGTATAATGTGTACTGTGTTCTGTGGAGGAGCTTTCTGAAGTGTGAGAAAATAATCTAAGTCTGGACATAAGGCTTCCAACAGACGGTCGACACATTACAAACTACAGGGGGTATTTGAAGATGTCAGCAGGGTCTGATACTTTAGACTTAAGATACTACTGACGCGTATTATGGGAAATGTAAAATCCAGTGTTTTTAGAGCTTGGCCCACAGTAGGCACTAAATGTCAGGATACCTCAGCCTCAGCTGCAATTGTCCTCCTTCACATGAGCTGAGGATTACAGGTTAAGGTGTGCGGGGTGTTTTGGTGTTCATCAGATCCAAACCTGGCACTCTCTCCAGTCATGGTCACAACACACCCTTCACCCCTCAACAATGTCCTGCACTGATTATTTTTTCTAAGTGTAAGCACAGTCAATTTGTATGCACGTATGAATGAAGATACGCATGGATGTTTAACCCTGGTGTTACCCATGATCCTCCTGGACCGCGGATCCTTGTGCGAGTGGCAGAGTAATTGAAAGGGAAAATGTCAACCCCCGGAAGCTCTGGTCCGCACCTAGCTGAACTCGGTCCCGGATAAGACGACTGGGCTTTGCATGGAAGCCCTCCAACTGTGCTCCTCACTCCTCCCCCCCCAGCTTCCCCAATACACACACTCCCAAAAAGCCACCAGCCAAAAACCGCTGGGATAATTAAGATGTAGAAAGTCTCACCCACCTCATCCTTCCCTCCCTTCCTCATCCTCTCATCTTTATCAGCTAAATTGAAACCGTCCTTGAACTTGCGAAGACCTCGGCTAATTAGTGGGGTGTATAACCTCTCTATCTCCCTCATTATTCCCGTCTTGCCGTCACTGCACTCTCAACCTCTCCATTTTTCCCTTTTTCATGGGAAATCTTGGATTTTTCCTCCTTGTAAAATTACTGCAGGAGTGAAAAATCACAGTCGATGAAGGCAGATTGTCAGGAGGTTGGGGGCTGTACGATAAGCAGGGAGGGGATGAGGTTTGACGAGAGCGGATGTTATTTAGTCATGTAAATAATGGAGATCTTTTCTGCTCATCCTCAACAGACAAGAGGAAGTCAGAGAAATTCAGAAGGGCATGTTTATCTTCTCAGATATGAAACTTCTCTATCGTGGTGACAACTGAAACATGATGCTTCACAGTGAGGTCCACTGACAGTGCAGTCTGGGCCTGCACTGATATGTGTGTATATCTGACAGAGAGAGAGAGAGAGAGAGAGAGAGAGAGAGAGAGAGAGAGAGAGAGAGAGTAAAGTACAGCAGACAGAGAGAGAGGGTAATTAATTGACTGTAAACTGCACATCTGTTTTCTGCCTGTCAACTCATCAGATCTCTCATCAGGAGAAATCAACTGTGGCAGACAGAGCAAAATGGTTCCCTCACACACACATTAACATCTATTCACAATGCAGATATATCACAAATGCAAATATACTGCGGCTACACACAAAAGTCTATGCAAATAAAATCAACTCTATACTGAGCTTGAATGTCTGAAAATGCATTTTCATGCCCTTTGTCATTGTTTCAATCATCTCCAAACTCAATTCAGACAAAAGCGAGACAAACTGTTTGTTTCAGTCGTGGGGCAGAGCACTCCTGCACTGTCAACTTTTATATTTGTTCAACTTTGTCGTAAGTCCATCAGAATTAAACACAAGGTGCTACCGGTCTCCAATAAACCACACTCTGTTCCTCAAACATTTCCAGCTGTCTGCTCTTCATCGGTGTGGTACTTTCTGTCTTTCAGTCAGTCATGTGAATTATTAATCTCCATAAACACAAGGCCGCAACAGCACAAAATCTCACATATCTCATAAGTAAGCTAAGTTTGATTCAATTTGTTTTTTCAACATAAAATATCCTATACTGTTAACACAGCATGTTCCGAAACACAGCATATACAAGTCTCCTTCACCTCTTAACACTAAACTTTGACTAAAGTGACCAGATTTCTGAGATGAAAATCGGGGACATTTTCAGTGCAGCGGTGGAAAAAAATCCTTAAATCTTATCATTCTAAAATAAAAAAATGAGGACAAATAGTTTTTCATATATCTTGACCAGCTATTATTACACAAAATTTTTGTGTATTGTATTGTTATCTCACGGTAATCCAAAAAACAAGGCACACCTTCACTAACAACAGTGACATACAAAACAGTGACTTAGGGCATCATATAATAAGATGGTCTGAATTTATGACTACTTCAGTCATTGGTTAACCACATAGCACTGGTGCCAGATAGAATACACAAAATACAACAATGAACACACAACTATTAACTGCTGTGTGTTAACGTTAACATTATTAAACATAATGTTGAAGTTAATTGAGTTTCATAACATTACATTAGGTCTTCAGATACACAGACGCACTGCATGTTGCAATGATATTCATTTTATCTCACTTCACACACGCAGTCAAGTCTACGTCCAGCTCACACATAATGAATAAGTTCATACACCGAAACGAACATACCATTTAACGCGGCCGCTGCTCACTTCCGTTTTTTTTCCATTTTGCCGCCTCTAGATTGTTGTTGTTGACGCTGCTGCGTCTGTTCATGCTCTCTAATAACATGCGTACGTCGTATGACGTCTTCTCTGGCGATGCGTTTACTGACTCCCGTGATAACTGGGCTGCGCATGTTTCCCCCATTTAGTGTCAAAATCGGGGACATTTTCAGGGATAAGTTTTGCCGGGGACAGGTCACTCAAGGTGGGGGCGGTCCCCGGAAATCGGGGACGTCTGGTCATCGCAACTTTGACTGAAGTGTTAAAACGGCGAAGGCCTTTATGGTTCACGTGATCATCATGAAGACTTTATTCTTTAATATAATCAAACCATGGATTTCAATCATTAAGACCAAACGAAGTGGTGCGTAAATACTGTAAAATACTTTAAATCCTATATTTAATTAAAATCTATTCAAAAAACTTTATTTGTCCCCGGCGGCCAATTCAAAGACATACTGACATATTATATTTGACTATATAAATCATATGGCCACAGTGCTTTCTGATACAGACAGGACTGCAGCTGTTTGGACATCACTGGCTGATTAAAGCGTAGCTCAGGTTGAAATGTGACATCACCAAACTACATGTAGCAATCAGATTGATAAAGGTGTAAATTGTCCCGCCCTCAAAGGTGTAGCAAAGTTAACGGAGAGTGGTGGAGATGTCAATCAAGCAGCGGCTGTACACGCCTACATGGTCGTGAGAAGAGGTCTAATCAGACATAATAAGTGGAGTGTGTGGGTGTTCACCGGGTCCTTCCAATGCCTCCATTACATTCTTGTAAGTCACTGTTGTGAGAAGCAGGATAAAGTGGTGCTACAGTAAACAGAGGGGAGAGACAGGAGCGAGTGGTGATAAGCTCAGGTACCATGCTTGAGCCTGTGACTCATCTGTACCTGAGTCCACTGATCTCCCAGAATGCCTGGAGTGATCCGATATTATACTGATATCATCACTTCATTACATAAAACACAAACAAAGACAAAAGCTGCAAATCCAGCCTGTTGATAGTTTCTTCACATTTAGTGCTAATTGTGTTTCCTTCTGGGGTCACACAGTCAAACAGCTCAGCCTCGTCTGACTCTTTGTGGCAATTAATATACGTCTGATCTACATTCCTTGATTTCTCTGATTCTCCACGCTCCCTTTCTCTCTTTAATCTCGCTCTCTTTTGTTTTATTCAGCCCATTTAGTGTTTCCACTTAGACAAAGAAGTTGCCATCAGAGTTGCCTTGAGATCAGAGAAGCTGTTGTTAAGCAGAATGAAAGTGTTTGGGTTTTTTTTTTTTTTTGTATAATGCAGTCGCCTCGAAAGCTTGCATCGAAATCTCGGGGTCTACTCTCGTAGCAGACTGAGGCCCTGTAGCATGAAATCAATTTCAGTCTATTCATAACATATGATATGAAAGAGAGTGGATGCCAAAAGAGATGAAAGAGAGAATGAAAGATTGATTAACAAATATAGAGAGAAAACTGGTTGAAAAGAGAGATGATTATGTGCTGCTGGTGTGAGGGACAATAGAAAGGGAGATGCCTGTTTAAGGCTCTATTCATCATTGTTTTTTTGTGAGGAGGCTGAAGGCAGCTGTACAGTAAACACACAGATTCATGCGGGGAGTCGAGCCTGCTGATAAATATTTCCTGCTCAACTTTCACATCCTATACTCGCCACACTTCTAGCGAGATTCGCCCCAAGGCTCTGCAGACCACACAAACAAACTGTTGTTGCGTTTACTGACTCTTTAATGAAAAATATAAAGAGGCTGAAAATGACACACGAGCTACAGCGAGCTTGTTGTTAATGACCTTCAGTGTCGGTATTTGTCCTTCCTACAGAGGCTTTATGCTGACATCAATCATTTACACAGAATTTTAATGCCTATTTACAGCAGACACGTCCAATGCTGAAAACACTGCAATAACAAATCTGACCTATTTCTTATCAAATTGCCTGTGCGTACTTACGTGTCATTGCACTTTTCAGATTGAAAACAGTAACAGAAAATCATAAATGATTGACACGGCCAGGGTGAAGATTTTACCTTAATGTGGCAGCTGTTGTTAAATTCAGTGCCTTTGAATTGTTTTCATATGAATGTTTTATACATAGAGGTGGGAAGTGCATGAATGTGTGGCTAATTGGTTCTTGGCTTATTAAAAAAGACTAATAAAATGCAATAGTTTTATGAATATTTAGTGTGATTTTCTCTACTAAAATAAAAATGTTTTTTGTGTAATAATGTTTTTAAAATGAATTATAAAAATATGCAACAAGTGAAATTAGTAAACCTTGTCTCCTAGAAATAATGTTTTCAACTACTAAATGGTCCTTGAAATCACTAAATGTATTTTGCCTAATACATTTTGAAGGTAATGTCTGCATTACATTCACTGGTATCATTTTCACAGTTCACAGAGTGCTGGCTTCAGACAGAGGATAAAGGCAGGAGGTTGGGCTTGTTCAGAGAGAATGGGAGACCTGATTTTACTTGGTCCTTGGGTTGGGAAATATTGTGGTATTAGTCCTCCCTCGTGCCACAAGTCATCATTGACTTTTCTGGTATTTAGTTTAGAAGTTTTTACACTGAACAACACAGTAGTGAAGGCAACTTGTAAAGTATTATAAGGCATCATTTCCATTTATAATTATAAATATTATTATTTAAAAACTGTTGCTGTGACAAATAAGAGCTTGGCCATCAGAGTTCATTCTTGATCTGAGGAAAAGCTGTTTGTAACACGGTCTCAGATGGTTGGAATTTTCTCAGTTGTAATGGAGATGGATCTTTTGTCGTTTGAGCTCAGTGGCTGATGAAGGCCTTTTGATATACTGAAAGCCCCAGGAAAAGCTAGTAAATGGGCCTTGAATCCTATTTTAAAGATGCTCAACTTTACTTTACATTGACAGCTCCTCTGATGACGCTATGCAACACAGTTGAAAGCTCCAGTAAAACTGTAAGTGGACCTTGAGTTGGCTTTGTTTTGTCAGACAGCCACGCTCATCTTATATGGGAATTTATTATTGTTATTTGAATGCTTTACCTCTGTGTCTGTCTAGTCTAATATATAATCAGTAGATGGGTATTGCAGTACCTGGCACATAATAGTCAGATTATGGGATAATCCAATTGTTTGTAATCCATTAGTACCGCTCGCTGTCTCTCGCTGTCTCTTTTGCATTAAAGTTTGCAGAAGCTGCCGTCGACGCTGTTTTAGGGAGAGAGGCGTCAAAAGAAAGACAAGACAAAGCCCAAGTCTGGTGTCTTCTTTGAAAGATCTCATTTCAGATTAGTCTGTTTGATGGAGGTTTCTTTAGAACTCATAGACAGAAAGAGAATGACAGAGAGGGAGGGACGGAAAGAGGATGATGAAGATAGAGAGAGTCAGTGGGGTGTGATGGCTGTGTAACACACAGGGTGTGTGTGTGTGTGTGTGTGTGTGTGTGTGTGTGTGTGTGTGTTCGCTGGTGGCATTTCCAGGCTTAATGCTGGGCTCTATGTGAAGTAACAGGTCTGCATATTAACTCAGTGGAAATATCAGGCTCTGCCTAACACCTTTCTGCCTCTCATACTATCAGCCACACAACCAGAACAGACTTAATAACTTTGCTTCTACGTGTGTGTGTGTGTGTGTGTGCGTCTGTCTGTGGGCTCTTTGACAGCGATAACCTTTCTGGAATAGGAGTGTTAATTGCACTGGTCTGTGGTCAGTGGGGGAGATGGTGTAATTGCTATCTATTCTGAGATGCAATTTTTACAGGACAGTGTGTGTGTGTGTGTGTGTGTGTGTGTGTGTGTGTGTGTGTGTGTGTGTGAGTGTGAAACAAGTCTGTGTGTGTGTGTCATTGTGCGCAAAAAGATGAAAACATTCTAACAAAAGGAATAAAAAGTATATTTTTGCTGGCATTTAAATCAAATTTATATAAAAAAAAGTGGATTTGGAAGTGTGTGTGTGTGTGTGTGTGTGTCTGTGTGTGCGCGCGCGTGTGTGTTTGTGGGATTGGCGTCATCACAGAGGCTATTCTGCCAAATATCCACTGTGGCAGCATTTACAACAGAGAGCGACATCCGTGTCTGTTGATGGCCTGTTCACCTCTCCTGGCCTCCAGCTCTGTCAGCCAGCGTTAAGAGTTTGAACCAGCCTCGTCAACATCAACAGCCTGTTGCACCAGCTCAACACTCGAGCAATTAAAAGTTTGACAGAAAGTTGGAGTGAGAAGTAAGTTGATCCCAAACCAAGACCCTTAAGTGTATGGCACATTCATACACATATTAAACAGGATGTATAAAGCTTTAAAGCCTATGACACTTACAAAAGCCTTGATAATGACATTGATTGATTGACACAAACAGACAAATCTATGTTGAACTCAGACACATGGTGCATTATTTATGAGTTTATATTGTGTTAATGAGTGGGACTGAACTTGATAAACGTCTTTAGAACAATAGTATAATTGTTATTTTAATTGTGGTGAAAGCCGGGACAGTTTGAGTGTTTTACAGATATTTGTCGGGACTTCAGAGAAGCAGCTTGACATCAGGACAGTCCAGAACAAATCGAGATGTCTGGTCACCGTAGATTCATTTCACTGTAGCTACTCACACTCCAGCTACATAGATTATTCCAGTGAATTCAAACTTTGGTCTTATTTTCATAAGTGTCCATCATTTCTTTCCGTTCTATAATTTATGATAACATTAAAAGGATCAATATAATAACGCAGCTGCATCACAATGACAAATTACATCTGAGTGTGAGTGACACTACAATGTGAGCCACATAAAATCTTGGTGATTAAATATTTTGTTTTGATATAATATCTGCTGTAGTACACAATAATATTACTTCTGAGATAATATGAATATTGGTATTCCTCCAGCTTAATATTTACAAGCAGGTGAAGTTCTTTGGCAACTCTGCATTGTCTGTCAGTGTCAGTGTGACTGTCTAAATGTGTTGGCCCTGAGACTAGTGACCCAGTATATAGACTGACTCTAACCCACTGTGAGCTGGGATAGATCTTTGATGCTGTAACTTCTATGGTGCTTACCTTTTTGTTCATGTGATAGTAAAACTCCCAATGTGTTTAAACCAGCTGAATGGGAAGCTACACACACTGAAGCAAGTGCAACATCCTACAGGAGTTTAAAAGCTTGCAAGAAGCTGCAATAGAGGGAGATGACTCCACACTTGAAGCCCATTTCAGATCATTTCATTCCAAACAGATAATCCCTGCTGCGCCTGTTAAAGTCGACAGCAGAATAGAGCTGTCTGTCAAAGCCTGTCGAGGCTGAGGTGGTCTGTTCGCCTCCGATCTCTCATTCAAACACCTGGGCAGTTTCCTCTCTGCGGACTGCAGCGCTGATCAGGAAATCCAAACCTGGATCACGCTGGCTTCGGCTTCCTTTGGGGAAGCTCTGGCACAAGATCTTTCAGATCAAGATGGCCCATCTGCATACTGAGGCCAGCATCTACAAGCCTCCTGCATCCACACACACTCTGCTGCTCCTACAGACGCCACATCGCCCCCCCTCCAGAACGAGCACCTGCAGCACATCTTTGCCTTCACCTGCTGTGTTTATTAAGTGAAATAGTTCCAAAGAGCAGCTGCAGAGGTGTATTAGCAGCACTGTCAGCCGGCAGCAGCTGTGCTGTGTTGGCCATGCCTCAGCCTCATGGGAGCTTGTACGGCCAATTACACCGCGGTGGACGGTCATCGGGAGGGCAGCAGAGGAAGTTGAAGAACTAGCTGAAGGTGTGTTAAGGAAGTGTGTGATCAGACCTGCAGGATGGTGCTGCTGATAGCAGCAGAAATGTACCAGGAGAAAAATGTTGTTTTTCAGAACAAATTTTAAAATAACATCTTTTCTTGGGTCAGAAAATCTAAAATAGGAAATGTGAGATTTTTAGGTTTAAGAATTCAGAAATTATTACTTAAACCTAATATTATTAGTATTGTTAAGTTACACAAGCTATTTACAATTATTAAACTGATAAATTAACATTTTGAAAAGAAATGCAGTATACATCTATATTAATACTTCCTAAATAAAAAAACAAAGTAAAATATAAAGTTACGTCAAAGACACTGTTCTGTATGTGAGGCAATGTGTCTGTGTTTCATTGTTTGTTCATTCCTTTGTTACCAACTGTTCTATGACTTTTCTCTGTCACCTCCAAAAACTTTAAATTGCATCCTCTCCTCCTTACTAAATCCGAATTAGACCGTTTTTTCCCCCCTGTGAAACGATAAGAAAAAAACAGGGTCTATGGTCAGTGTTCTCTTCAACTTCACTGGATAAAGTCAGAAAAGAGTGAATACTCCCACTCAGGGAAAACATCTGGAGCAACTCGTTTATCATGTGAACTGTGAAGTGATAAAGGTAAAAGCACAGCAGAGTTATCAGTCACCAGTTGAACACAGCACACATGTGTTCAGGGTGTACAGTTGTATTCAAGGAGAAGCATAAACACATCGATAAACAGAAACTGTTGAAAAGTTGACATGGCAAACTTAGGAAACTGTAATTTATGGGATTAAATGCAAATATTTCTTGTAAAGACTTTAAGGTATGAAATAAAATCAGCTATACAGATCGCCTCGGAGTAGTACTGGAACTCTGCTGGTTTCCATGAATAACTACTTTCACTTCCTTGGAATGAACACTTCATATAACGATAAGCAACATGTGCATACACAAATAAACTCTGACCACAATACCTGACCGGAACACAATAGGAAGGTTATTGTGTGTTAACAGAATACTGAACTGGGGAACACAGGACCCCGGGAACATAGATATGCTCCCCATAAAAATACACAGTTACTGTATTGTCATCCAGCTGTTCTGCACTGTAGCTCACCTGCAAGACGCCTGCAGGTTTGAGATTGGGCCTGTTCAGCCATCAGATAAACCTCATCTTTAAGAGCCAGCAGTGGAAGGAAGGCACTGTCAGATGGTACAGATTATGCAAAAAATGTGTGTGTGTGTGTGTGTGTGTGTGTGTGTGTGTGTGTGTGTGTGTGTGTGTGTGTGTGTGACAGAGAGGAAGAGAAAGTAACAGGGAGTTGGAGAAATAGTAATGGCAACAGACTGTGTGCTTTTGACACTTCAGCTCATCGCTTGCTCATCCACATCATGGCTTCCATGGCCCACGTTAATCATCACACACACACACACGCACACACACACTGTACTGTCAGCTGTATCGATTGTGGGGTGGCCGGTGGATGAACCTGTCATGGCCAACATAGATCGGACTGGAGGATAATGAAGTCTTCCTGCCCTATCTGACAAGCTCCGAGAGAAAGGGAGAGAGAGTGAGAGAGAGAGAGAGAGAGAGAGAGAGAGAGAGAGACGCTCCTGGGACAGCCCACGGGCATCCTAACCATTGCCTGAATAAATTGGATGGAAAGAAGCCCCTTGAGTCGAAGACGTGATCTGCCATGATGTCATCTAAACAAGACTCGCATAGAGGGAGAGGTCAGGGTGCTAATAAAGACCTAACCCACACACACAACACACACACACACACACACATACACACACACACACACACACACACACACACACACACCTTCTACTGAACAGTAAGTGCAAGCTGACAATCTTCAGCTAGTTTCCAAGAAACATTTTAATCTGGCTGTAGCATTGGTAAAAAAAAATCTGCTTCCCTTTCTCCCTCTGTCTCTCCATCCTTTTCCATTCATCCCTCCATCATTCTAAGAGTAAAGCTCACACTTTCTTTTTTTTGTCTTTTCTCTCTCATATGAGCTGAGTGTTGTGTGCATGTTCAGTGATTTCCTGCCTTGATTGTACCTTGTCCTTGCCTCTCAGCCTCAAGCACATTTGTAAATCTTCAGAATATATAGTTTCATCTTTAAATAATTTCCTGAAACAGCTGGTCACTATAGCTTTGAGCAAACATTACTCAAACAGAAGCAAATTGTTCGTTTCTTTTGGACTATTATCAGCAGTCATTTGGTGTCATGTTTCTCTCCACCTTACAAATATAACTTTAATATTCATTCTCCTCGCTATATGCTCCATTATATCCAGGGGTTAGTTGCCGCGTGCGTCTGCTGTTTGACGCTCAGCAGACAGTGCACAGTGTATTTATCAGAGATTCTATTTGCTAAAAACAGCTGCCTGGAAATGAGTTTGACAGAAGCACTTTATTCTGAAAGATGCAAATATTGATTAGTGCAGGTTTAAAGATACTCTATGTGTCTGCATGCAAAGGGAATTCATCTGGTAAGAAATACAATAAAATAAATAAATAAATAATACGACCCCTGTCCCTCTGTCTGAAAATGACTTCACATTCAGGAAACTACATGCTGACAATTTTAATCCATCTTCCTCCAGCGTGGACTTGACACTTATTCCTCTTGTATTCCCTGTGGGCATCCTCTCTATCTCGCTCTCCTCCTCTCTCCCTCTCACCTTTGCCTCGCTCGCTCGCTCACAGTGACATGCGTGTCCCCTCCTGAACAACATCTCAATGTAAAAATAACATTATTAAATCTGCGGGATAACAGCAGAGCCAACTTTAATGTATCGGTTATATAACAGTACGTTTCACATGATATTGCAGAATCCAAACGTCTCTCCCGCTTTGTGGATTAAACACGGTGTGACCATCCATACACAAGTCACCCTCAGCACCAAACGATAGCGGCTTTGTGAGACGTGATCGTCAGGCGACAGCAATATTTTCCCACCGCTGCAGTTGTATTTTCTCGACCTAAGACCATCAAAGAGCTGCTGCTGCCCGGAGCAGAGGGCAGCTGAAAAACTGATGCTGCCAGCATGGCACATTCATAACACTGTAAACTAAAAAAAATGGCCTTATATGTATGTGTACAATGTGTGTGAAAGTGTGTGTCTAAGTGTGAGAGAGAGTTAGAAACTGTCAAAACACCCATTTATCAAAGAGCCCATGAGATCTCAGCAATGTTTCTCTCACTTTCTGGTGCACACGTACTGTACATACACAATGGCACCTTGCATATAAGTCACATTGTAAATAGTGTTAAAAGTTAAAAGCATCAGATTTTTCAAGTCTATCTAAACTCATTTCTCTCGTATGATATAAAACTGTTATTGGTTATTGTTAGTTAAAGCAGCTCTTATCCATATTTTTGTTTTAACAATGAATCAGTGAATAAAATGTGTGTTACAAACCCACAGAAAATTATCATTCATCTCTGCAGTAGGCCTCAACTCTGTGTCCTGTTTAAGGGTCTTTCAGCTCATTGTTTTGGTTTTGCAGCCAGCCGACCTCTTGTTTCCAGCAGCAGGCAGCGTTGTAATCTAATGTAAACCCACTATATGCTACCTGCCCAGCACCAAACTGAAGTTAGTAAACTAGCTGGTGAACACAATGTATCGCTCATTTAAGTGTGTAAGTCATTTAAAATCATTGGGTGGTAGAGACATGACTCCAAATAAATGCTAATGTTTCTCCGTGTCTACTGGATGTCTTAATTCCGCATATCAACCATGTGAACTTTATCATAGTAATATGTCAATGTTTTGTAAACTGTTCCAAAGCTATTAATGCTGCTTTAAAAAGAGATGGGGCGGCCGAATCTCAGGATGTAGAGCGGTTGTTCACCAATGGGAAAGTTGGTGGTTCGATCCCTGGCTCCCGCATGTCTATGTGTCGAAGTGTCCTTGGGCAAGAAACTGAATCCCAAATTGCCCCTGATGGCTGTTCCATCAGTATGTGAATGTACGTTGCTTTGGATAAAATGAAATTGTAGAACTGTAGATGTCTGCAGTCTAACTTAGCCATGTGAAGTTGATGTATTCACGTGGCAGCTGTGTAAATGCTTTTTGCCAAACCTATAAGTGTTGCCTCCCTCCACTCGGCTCAGAGAGGAAACACTGAAACACAAAGATACTCACTTTGGCAAACTGAGTCAGCTGAAGCCTCAGTTTGGCTTCATCTGAACTGTAAAATGTCTTTCTATTCAGAATGAGGAGCCACATGAAACAGAGCTCCATATTCATCAGATACATCAGATAGAGTTTTAATACACAGTAAATGTATCCTTTAGTAAAAGCAGTGCTGTCTTTAGCTTTGCAAACAAGGAGGTTAACACCATCAGACATACTTTCTGCTTTCCAGTCAGCATGGCTGAAAAAAATGAAAGGAGAAGCAGGCTCACATAAATAAGTGCTACTGCTGCTCTGATAGCTTTGCTGAAAAATCATTGTGAATGCATCATTATCAAACTCAAACACAGCCAGTTTACTGTGGCACTTACTGCTAAGAGTAAATCAAAGCTCCTACATGGAGGACAGCAGCTCCTTCACTGTAGTGACTTACTCACGCTGGACAGGCGGAGCTCTTTTAGTGGACACCATGCTCCCAGACAAATGACTGTCAACAGACACATAGTTCTGTGTGTGAGCAGTAGTGTGTTGTTGAGCGAGGTGTCAAGGCGGGCGGGTGAGGACTCAAGCGCATCACACTACGCTGCTTCGAAAAAGTCTTTAATGAAATAAATGAAAGTCTTAACAAAACTCACGGCATGACTTGGCAAGGAAACACATAGACATGGACGGGATCATGAACGTGACATGAATAAAGAGCGTGGTCATAACGTGACATGAAGAATAACGATCCGGCAACTGCGAACAAAAAACAACTGACTTAAATAGTGTGGTGGTAATTAGCTACAACAGAAAACAACGGTGACATGATTACGTGGGTGTGGCTAGTAAGTGACATGAATCGGAGACAAGACACTGGACATAGAAAAATGATGGACAGAACGGAAACCAAAACACAGAACTACAACAGACAGAACTAAACATAACATATAACGAGGCTGGATAAATGCAGGGCAGGACAACAACATGACAGGACTGTGCCAAAAACGAGACTAAACTGAGAAGAAAAAACAGAGTGATGGCCGGCAGGAACGTGACAAAACAACTAAGGTAGAACAAAAACAAAGGCTAAACCAAGACCGAGGTGCAAAACTGTGACACAAGGTGCACAGTCATCTCAGAATCAGAATCAGAATGGATTTTATTGTCATTATACAGGATGTACATCTGCATACTGACTATTTGATCTCAACGAGTCAGGTGTGCCAGATGCTTGAAATGCTGCTGATCTCAGGCCAGCATTTTCTCTCAAGCCCATATTTCACACAATCTTAAATCAAAGTGTTTTGTGTGTATGAGCTTACTGGACCACAGTATTGAACATTTCTCTCACTGTTAAAAAGCAATAATGTCAAAACCTGACTTTCAAAGTAATCATAAAAGAATTTAACACAACTTATGACTGTTAATTCATTTTAAGAGGCAGCATGGGATATGCTATATTGTACCCCAGAGAAGATACTGGACATAACATGAATAATGAGATGTCACTTTTCTGTTGGCGCTGTAAGAAGCAAAGAGGTCGTCTTTCCTGTGACCTCAGCTTCTAAACTCTGCGACCTTGACTTTGTTTAATGGGTACTGCTGCCCAAGACAGTTCACATGACATAATCCTATCGCCAGCTAAAACAATGTGTGACCATTATATATGAGCATATAGATCATGGAACCTGATTAGAACTAAGAATCTAAATTTTATAAATCTCTGACTGCATGTGAGTTAATATATATAATCATTACAAAAGGTACTTTTGGGAAGAAAGTTTTTTTCTTAACAGATTGTTTGTACTATTGTTTTCATTGTGATGCATTCATCGTGAGCATTGGTGGTTCAGTGGTAGAATTCTCGCCTGCCACGCGGGAGGCCCGGGTTCGATTCCCGGCCAATGCAACTACATATTGGGGAGAGACAGTGGGCTAGTGGTCAGAGAAGTCGGGCATCAACCGGAAGGTCGCTAGTTCGAGGCCACGGACTGGCAACAAGATACCAGGACCAGATGGACCAGACCAGCCCTTGCAAGCAACAGATGGACACTCCCTTCCCTAGCCCATCGTCTAAGTGCCCTTGAGCAAGGCAAGATCTGCTCCCCGGGCGCTTCCAATAATAGCTGCCCACTGCTCCGTGTGGTTGTTTGTGTTTCATATGCTGTGTACCCATGGGGATGGGTTAAATGCAGAGATTGAATTTCCCAATGCATGTAGCATGTTTGTGTGCGCATGACTAAAGTGGGAAGAATAAAGGGTCTTCTTCTTCTTCTTCTTCAGTCTAAGTCTCAGAGTGCAGTAGCAGTGTTATGGAAAAATGATAATTATTTCTAAGTTTCCAAAGTTTACTATTCATTTGAGGAAGACACTGTGTCGAATAGTGGCTTCCAAATGGGTGCCTGTGAAGATTTGTTAATTTCTGTTCTTTCCATTTTGTGTTTTTAATAATCACATAAAAAAACAGGCAAACAAATGAATTGTATTTCATATTACATTTTAAACATATTAAAGCGTAAGAAATGAGCTGTAAATATCAATAATAATCTTTGTGATCATGCGGTTATGCCACAGCTTTGCAATCCTACTAATGCTACACAAGCACAGAAGTAACAACTTTCACAGGAAGATTTTTCATTTTAAACAGTGCTCTAAGAAATGCTGCCCTCGACATCTCAACACTTCCCACCTGCCGTCAAAAGAACTCAAACCAGACTACACTGAAAGCTACTTGGCTCCCGGCTTTAAGGACAGACCTTGGCAGCGGCTTGGTAGACACCATTGTAGACTTGTGTCACGTTAAACACCGTCTGACGAGAACAAAACATCACACAGCTTGTTTCACCTTCCACAGATCCTTGCCATTCAGCACAAGATGCATACCTTATGTAACCTAACCATAATGCCACAAAGCTGAGCTCTAAATCCATTCAATCAAACATTTCATGTGCAGCAGCTCAGTGTGAATAAACGTCTCATCAAGTTAGGAGCGAATATTTCTGGCATATTGAACCAATTAAATGAAACACCACGGGCTGAGTTTATGTAATCTAGATGTTATAACAGGAGCCTGTCAGGACGGAGGAGATTCACTTCTCACGCTGATTTTACACAGAAGGAGTCATTTCGCTCAAAACTCTAATCCAATTCTTCCAGCTCTTTTCTCAGGACTTGAAAGACAATCCATCTGTTCCTCCTGGCCGACGTTCAATCACACCGCCTTCTGTTGTGCGGGCCGGAGGTGAGTTAAATGTTTCTACCACTTCAGTGACAGCCGGGGGAGTCGGGGACACGGTGGCATCTCGCTGCTATAAAGATCACTGCTGGAGTCCTAATTCATCACCCCAGGCATCATCATGTGGCATTACAATATGCTAATGCCGCGACGCAGTGCCCTCGCTGTCACCTCATTCTCTCGCTTTCATCTCTCTCCCCCTCTTCCCTCCGTCTCCCTCTGCTCTTCCTCCCCATGGGGGCCGGGCTCCCCCCTTCTGCGAGCTGTACCTTTCTGCCAATATGTGGAGGGGGCCGTGAGCGATGTCGCAGCTGATGTTGGAATTAGGTGAGCGTTGCATGTAGTTGTCTGGCTGCAACGGACGAACATGTAATTAGCCTGCGGTGTCAGCGTTAAAACCGGATCCCATTTAATAAGCACAGGTTCCCTCTCAACTGGAAAATCAGCAGCTCACATGCCTTCAGATGGGATAAAAACAGGAATACCTTTACAACGTGTTGGAAATGTGTGCAGTGTGGTTTTCACAGATATGGCGCAATAAGCACCAAGCACATATGCTGATGATCAAAGCTGTGTAAATATGTATTTGTTTTGGTGCTGTCATGTGAGAATGTTGTTCTCTGATAAATTCCTCAGTGCCATCTTGTTCTTACCCCGTGTGACGGATACGTTAGCCAGCCCCAGTCTCCTGTGATCGTCGTCGTGTCCAGTAGATTCACTGCAGACAAAGAACAAAACAACAGAGGAGGTAAGTGATGAACTTTAAATGATTGTTTTTCCCATCCTCCCCATCCATCCTGTCCTTCGCCTCCATCGTGCGTGCGCACTGGCACCCGACAGAGTCACGCACATACACGCGTACACCTGTCTGACAGGTGTGACTGATGAGGCGGGACGGTCGTCACAGCAACTCTGAGCCGGCGTGTGATGTCACCTTGACCTGGTTCACCCTGGGAGCCCTCGGAGCCGGGACCTCGGCGTTCCAGGCTCAGAATAGAACAGGAAACAAAACATTTACTGGTGAATGTGCAGCGTAAGATGAAGCTGAATCTCAGCAGTGACTTTTTTTTGGAAGGAATACCTGAAGTCTGCACTGTCTCCACTCTTCTTTAAAGTTATCAACAACAGCTCAACATATATACATGTCAATACACCTAAGGTCAATCACAAATTTACATATAGTATATAACAAAAATAATGGATGAATGAACATTATCTAGTAATCCAATGAGCCATTTTAAGAAAGACAGAGGGTGAAATCAACAAAATACTGCCAACTTGAAAAAAATTCGGAAGTGGTGTTACTGACACCATCATGTCACCCAGACCTGATAACTATATGTCATAATTGAAAATAATAAAAACCGAGACTTTGCCTTAACAATATTGGATTATTTAACATTTTAGCGACTTAATTTGTTGAGCCATTTGTCAGGAGATAGACATGTTCAATGCGTTTCAAACAGCTACACATTTTTATATTCACTGTATTGTTAGATAATTATTATTATAATTAAATTATTTTATGATGTTTTAATTATGTCTGTACCAGCTACACCTACTTTCTTATTCAGCCATTTTAGATTGCTGATTTATTATTTTAAAAAGCCACATTAAATCCAAAATGTCTGCCAGTTAACTTCATTAATTTATTATTATCTTTATGAAATTAATATTATTGAAAGTTCTATGGTGAATACAGACAGGTGTGTCCAGACAACACAAAGTGAATTACTTGCATGAGTTTGACTACTGGAATATTTGTGTAATTCATAGTTATTAGGTACTCACTACAACCTACACGTCTTTATTATCCTCCTCTCTCTCCTTTTTCTTCTCCTCTCTGTAAACTCATGAAGTTATGAAGGACAAGCACAATTTTTCACTTAAGTTGAAATGTTCAACTCATGTAGACACCTCTTTGCCTCTATTTACGCTGCCTCGAGCCGATTCCCGTCTGTTTGCACCCTCTCACATCTCTTCATTGACTTTGTATGAAATCTTGCTGCATCCAAAATTCGCCTCACACTCCGTCTGAACACACCTTTACGTCTGAGTGGCAGGAAGTAACAAGGAAGTGGGATGGACAGATGAGGAAAAAGTGGATGAAGAACTTAGTGAACCACTAATTCTACCCACTGGCTGTGTCCATATCTTCCGCTCTAGCAGGTGTGTGTGTGTATGTGTGTGTCTCTTCCCTTCAGCACTTCCAGCTAATATGATCTCTGCCCCAGGGCTGCTTGTCAAGCAGCCAAGTGATGTTCCTCACATTAGAATGAGTTTAACAAAACACTTCACACTTCTTAGCTTTCCATCTCTCATCCGTCATCTTTCTGTCTGACACCTGCTCTCTTCCCGTCTCTCCTGCATGTTAAAGCTACAATATGCAAGGTTTTTGCCTTGAAGCAGGAAGTGAACTCCTCCCCCTCAGCTGGTCAAGTTCACGTCTGTGTGCTTTTTATTCACACTGAGGAGTTTTCAGACACACTCAGAGATGATGAAGCATAACTCTGTGGTCACACAAATGTTGTAAACTGGAAGTTGAAGAAATATTTGACATTATTCTGAATATGCATATGTTTTGTAGTTTATTAATCCAAAGACAAAAAGGAACATATGGAAACCTTTTCTTTCTTTATCTTTTCAACACAGACTATCTCGACTAAAAAGAGAGAGAAAACAGTTCCACCTACAGAAAATCAAACTTCGACAAAACGAGATCCGCCCGCACAGTTTGAGTGACAAGTGACTCCTGCCATGTGCACAACATATCACAGTGAAGAGTACTTAAAGCATCTGCGCAGCCGGGGTACGCTCACACAGGTGTTTCCACTTCTGCCTGGGTACACCTGCTCTCTGGGTCGCGTGAAAGCACTGTGGCTGACTGACATCTGACTTTGTGCTGAACTCTCATTGCACCTGCGAGGATGGCAACATCTGCATGATTCTTTCAAAGCTGCATGAACACATTAACAGATCCTCGAAAGACCCCGCCATATTTTTGAATTAGATAATGGGTTAGCATGTTAGCAAGCAGGAGCTTACTTACACATCCAGCAGACATGAAGCTGTATCATATCCACGTTTCTTTTAGCTCTTTTATGGTCTCCTCAACTCATGATAAATATATGTAACATTTGCTAATCATCACTAACCGCAAAGTCCACAGTCTGATTAGCAGTGCAGGTATTTGGTTATGAACAAATTGACTGACACCTATTGATGGTGAATGATCACAGCGGCTAAAATTCATCCTCTGAGGATCATGAATGTCTGTACCAAATCTAATGGCAATCTAATCCATTCTAGTGGACTGGCAACTGCAGAATTGACTGTCAATTCTGTGTTGATTCTATGTTAATATATAAAATACAATTTTTTTAAAGTAAGTTTTATATACTTAAAGTTTGGTGACTTTACAAACTCCCAGCTCAGCTCTGCTCATCTTCAGCCTGAAGAAAGACCTAATTAGCCAGAATAATTGAAAACGCTTGTGTGGGCTGACAGGGCTTTAACACAAATGATGTCCAAAAAAAGGAGATGCAGATCACTTTATTAATGCTATACCTGGCAGCCCCGCTCTGTGGTGGCTCCAAATAGCAGGAGTCAGCCGTTCTGAAAATAATGAACTTCAGTAGCAAGAACTCTTCTGCAATGTGACAGTGAAGTGCACACCGGGTGCTTGTTGTTACCACCTGTACACAAGCACACCGAAGAGCTGAGATCTAATGCGGGGTAGTCCGACACTAAACAGTGTCTGGTTGCTGCATGTTTTGGAGAGAGTTTTGTGTTTTGCTATGAAGTGTCAATTTGTCACTTCCTGTGGGTCAAGAAGTGTCTACACCCACAATTCACTGAGGCAAACTGGATGAGTGTAAAGCATGGTAATGGGGATAGAGCACTCTTGTCCGCTGCAGCTCCACTTCATGATTTAGGCTAATAAGACGGAATATTTTTCCATAAAAATCTTGCCAAGTGGAGCCTCATGATCTTCTAATTTCTCTGTGCAAAGACTGTTGCTTCTCACACAAACACACACACACACACACACACAAACACTCATGTGTTGCAATTAGCTGGTGTGTCACTCCTCCTAATTTGAGCACTGGGCCGCTGAGGAGGGCAGTGGGTCAGAACACACAGACAGATGGCAGTGCCACCATCCTCTCATCCCTCCATCCATCCCTCCCCCATCTACCAGCCTTCTCCCTGCCTGTCCCTCCCTCAGGGTGCCGACATCCCGTCGTCCCGTATTGATGATGCAATGGCCCCTCGCACTCGAGCCAAGGTCACAAATGGATGCCGCCAATTACACTCCTCTGAGTGCTCTTCATCGGCCCAGCAAAGTGACATAATGAAAGCAGCGTACTGGCGCAATTGGATTTAATAATTCTTCAACACACCGAGGGAGTTTTGCTCTGCTATACTGTTATTATTAAAGGACAAAAAAAAAGGACAAATATATCCCCTCCGACAACATGTGAGGCGGTATCACCAGCAGACTGTGTGAAGATTCACGAGCCATTCCCAGTGGTATTCATTTAATTTCCACTCAAATGAGAAATCCCTCTGTCTTTGAAGGTGGTGGGAGTCATTTATCTAATTTGCTCTAGCTGTCTGAATCATGACTTGTATACAAGCGATAGTGTTTAGTGGCATGTCTGGTGCTTTGCTTTAATGTGACAGGAACTGTGTGAATAAAACAGAGGACAGGCCGTAATTAGCACTTTGTTTTTTTTTTCTTCCTCACTTGGCTTCTTCTCATCTTACATGCAGGCAAACACAAGCGAAGCCCAATTCTCCTCATCCCACCTCCACCTTCACTGACGAGCTTTTGTTTTTGTTGTTGACTTTTTCAACCCCATTTTCAGATTTTGTCATGACAACGAGCTTTCTAAAGTGCTTCCCAAATGAAGCCTGAAGACTGACGGATTGGAACGAGGCTTGTTATTCAGAGTGCTGACTGACCTTCATGACACCTTGATGAAAGCTCTAAAGTCAGTCCGTTCTGTATCTCTAACAAAAAGACTGTACAGCAGTGAAGAGGTTAAAACCTTTGTTTGGTGGTGGAGGCGGGTGGAGGGACCAAGCGCTTCTCCTCGAGGACTCCGGGCCTGAAATTGAGTTTGTTCCTGTTTCACAGCGTTCTGTTCATAGCAGGAACACAAACTACCAATAGCAGCCCTCCGCACGTCCCCACACCACCACCACCTCCACCAATTTCTCTCTCGCCCCCTCTACCCTGGCCTCCTCCACATCTTGGAGAGCGCCAAATGAAAAACTGTCCGCCAACTTGAGAGCTTGTTTTTGCTCACTCAGAGACACGCCGCATATTTCCCAGGGCGATGGTCAACTTTCCTCCCCCATTACTTTTCCCTCCCCGCCCCGCGACTCAATCTGGCCAGTAGGTTAGCGGGTGTGAGGACGCCTGCGGCCTGGCATTCATGTCGCGGCATGTATCAAATCAGCCAGCCCGGCCAATGTTGTTGAAATGCAGCACTGCGCACAGACACACACACACACACACACACACACACACACACACACTCTACCTGTCCCTATCAGTGGTCATGGCAGGCTGAAAGAGGGAGTGCATGTGTCTGAAGTCAACATGGAAAAATTATGGGCTGTCTTGGAGGAAGTGGAGTTTGCCTGAAGCGCCTGTGGAGCCTCCACACAGCCGACAACAACAATGTCTCCTTTAAAACACACATACACTCACACTCACACACACACACACACACACACACACACACACACACACACACACACAGTGAGAGACAGGGGAAGTATAGAAGGAGGAAACAGCAGAATAGAGCAGATGCTCAAAACCTCATTTCCACCCCAGAAGACATGGCCATACATTTCAAAGAAAAAAGTGCAGCTATTATTCTACACCAAGTGCCTAAACACACACGACAACACACACACACATAGTATATATACATACTGTACATACACAGGGAAGGAAGAAAACATGCGGCAGCAATCAAAAATGTGCATCGTACCGTTTATTTGGAAAAGAACGATCCACTGACAAACATGCGTTTAGCAAATGTACATTCTCACAAACATGAACACATACACACACACACAGACGGCTGACACATATATGTACACACACACAAACACACATACATTGATGGCACAGCTCTTGGGCGAGACAGGGACTATGACAGCTGTGTAATTATCTCATCAACACCTCCCTTCTCTAACAAGCTTCTCCTTCTCTTCCGTCTCTTCTCGCTGCCTGTAAAGCTCCTCATCAGCGCCGCGACCAGAGGAGACGATAAAAGCCTTCGCAGAGATGAGAGGAGCTCCACCAAAACACCAAACCCTCTCTCTCTCTCTCTCTTATTTTCACACACACGCTCTCTTTCCTCCTCACACACAAACGCAGGCAGCCACCGTCGATCCTTTCTAGTTTTGTTTTGCATTTGCTCCACAGCCCAAACGCCAATTCCCCACTCTCCAATTACAAGAGCAAGTCCACATAAATTACTACCTCTCAAAAAAAAAAAAAAAAAAACACTCTCAGCCTTTGTTCATTCAAGGCGGCAAAAAACCAATACAAAATGACTTGAAATAATTGTTTTCATCAACCCCCTCGTCCTCGCAGATGCAAGGTTGTTTTTCCATTTTTTTCTACACTAATGCTGATGATGACTGGTGATAGGTTTAAGGAAGTGTGCTTAACTAAATTAGACATGTGCAATGAAAGGTGGAATAGAATTACAGTAAGGGTGTTCAATGACTCCTTTGATTCAAAATTGTTAATTTTGTGCCTGTGAGCAAATAGAGGAGAAGGGAGCACCGGGGTAGTGGCTCGTGTTATTGCTGCACACAAGGACACTCAAGTACACGAGCGTTGCAGGCTCTTAAAGCAAGAAAGGCAAGATCGCGATTCCTCCAGCATGGCTGTGTTATGAAGTTTGAAAGCTGTGATTCTCATTTTAGATGATAAGGATGTAACAGAAGAAACAAAAATACATTCTTGATGACTTTATAAAAAATATCCTGGGCCAGGATTTTGGACATAGGTGAGTCCAAATTCCCCCAGCAGAATTCAGCCTACAATTTTTGACTTTTTGACCTTTGAGCCTTTCAATTTTCCTTACATTTTTTTGTTTACTTAAAAAGATAGTTTACACAATTTGACAATTTATTTATTCAGTTCCACTATTCAATTACATTGTCTGTATTTTTTATCCTCCTAATTTACGGTTTAAAATATTTTGTCTTTGTATATAATTGTGGGAAGGAATGCGGAACTCTATTTACTTGTATTTATTTATATTTTTGCCTAACAAGACTAGAATTTAAAGTTAAGATATTCCTTTATTAGTTCTACAAGCGGCAGCAGTAAAGCAGAACAGAAAGGAGCATCAGTAAAGTAGCAGTAGATAAATAGTAATGAGCAATTTAAACAAGAGAAGTATAAAAAGTATTAACAATGTAAACAAGGCTAAAATGTATTAGATTAATAAGAGATGTATAAAAAAATTGGGAACATTATAAACACTATAGACAGAACATTTGAATTAAAGATGAGATGAAATGTTGCACAGTGTAATGACATAGCAGCTCAGGCACAGCAGTGTTGTACGAATATTAGCATACTAATATGATCCCAATGACAAGGCTAGCATGCTGATGGTTAGCAGGTATTATATCTATGATGTTCACAACCTTAGCTCAGCTTGTTAGCAAGCACAGATTTGCTACTATGTGCTAAACAGAGAGTACATCAGGTATTTGGTCATGAACAAAAGTGTTGGACAAATTTACATTTTGCCTGAAAATGGTGTTAGATGAAAAGTCAAAGGATCACCAGTCAGGGTTCATCCTCTGGGGACTGCTTATTGAAATGAGATGGCGGTTGAGATATTTCAGTCTGGACAAAAGTGGTGGACCAACCAGCCAACAGACCATGTTACCATTCCTAAAGCCATGTCGCTCATATGGTTATAAAAATTTAAAATTCACAAATATTTACTTGGAAACAAAAAATCTGAATCAATCCCATCAATCAACTCTAGTTGCTAACCCATTACTTATTCAGTTTGTTTTTAGATATTTATTTATTCATAACAATTACATTTTAATTTTCCAAATGTATATAGACCCAAATCATAAACACTTGACATAAACACCAATAAAACAACACACAAATTCATATACACAAATACATTTCTCTCAGACTGTTTCATATCTGTGTACAAGTTATATTTTATCTGAAACCATTGTCATCTCCATTGAGACGGAGCTTTCATTGCGCTTACACCAGGTTTCCCTAAAGAGTCTGCTTCGTGCTTGACAAGATGTAAACAGTGCATCGGTAAGAACAGTTTGTGAACAGACTTTTGGAAAGTTAACTCAGCCTGTAATCCCTTTCATTTGACAGAGTAGGGGACAGAATTGTGTGGCTTTCTGGATGACAAATGGGCCGTAAATAAACCACAGCACATGGGAGCAAAGCTCTAAGCTGGGATCACACCCAATACATAACATATTTGTGTTGCTGCAATTGCTTTCTCAAAACCTGACATATGTCATTATGCCAGCTTTTTTTCTGCTTATTTGTCCTCATTTGTCCTCTTCTTATTCATTGCTACATTTTGTTGATCAGTATTTTGGCTGTAAACCAGAAGAACTGATCAAATGATCTCATTAGTCAAAACTGGTAACCTCCTGTTCAGCTTGAACAATCAGTCAATAAACAACTGGCTATGAAACATAAAGAACTGATTGATTCTTTTTATTCATTACATTTTATCCAGTATCTAATGAAGCATCCATTTATTTAAAAATACTTTTTCACTTCCCATAAAAACAGAGAAAAGCCGTCCACTCATGAAGCGCATGAGATGCTGGGGGAATTTTTGGAGCTTTGGTTAATAATATTTTGTGAGATTACTATTTCCAAGGTCAAAACCGAACCTTGAAGCTAAACTGTTTGACACGACTTTTTTCATGAATATTTTTAAACCCACCTGTAAATGACAAAAAAAGACTTATGAAGACTTATGTTGCTTTTAAACACTAAAAAAGGGGAGATGAAGTAAATTGTTTCATACCGTTCAGTGCAGATGTCTGAGACAAACTTCAGTAAAGTAACACAGTGTATTAAGTGTTGTTCCTCTCTTAAGCACTAAGTGTGAAGTTAACTTCCTTTGTCCCAGATCAGGGTCACTTGCAGTGTGTGTGTGTGTGAGAGAGAGAGCTGTTCTAACACATTTATTCAGAATCAGTTTTTATTGTCAAGTAGGTTTTCACAGTTCACATGATGCATAACAATAAACATAGTAAGTAGTAAATAAATAAATAAAAAATAGAGAGATAGATGCACAGAAATGTCTAAAATGTGCAAGATATTAATCCAGAAAAACTTGATCAAAAACAGATGTAATGTAACACAAAGAGTCAGATGGTGCAGAACTTGCGTTGATGCAACATGCTGTTACAACTGATGGGGTCGGAGTCAGTGGGGGGTTCTGTTGGATGAGGCCAGCTGCAGTCTGGGGAATAAAAAAAATCTTGTGGTGCAATGTTTTGGACGTAATGTACGGCATCTTCCAGTCAGTTGGTAGGTGTCTCACAAAGCTAGTGTCTGTGGTGGAAGGGGTCAGCCACAGCGGTACCTGCATGTCTCAGGGTCCTGGAGGGGGATGGAAAACTGAAGCCGACCAGTCTGCCCTCATCCTTGGCAGAGGCAGCAGTGTACCAGATGATGATGATGGACGAGGTGAGGATGGTTGTACCATCACTGTCTTTGGTAAGATGAGCTTCTACAGCTGATGTTCAGGGCAAGTTGGGTTTTGCTCTTTCTGTAATCCACAACCATCTCCACTTTGTAAGACATGAGCTCCAAGTTGTTCTGTCTACATCAGGTCATCCCATGGTCAATCTCACCCCTGTAGGCAAACTCATTCCAACCAGACATGAGCCCAATGTGAGTGCTGTCGTCCACAAACTTCAGGAGCTTGACGGACTGATGACTGGAGGTCATGGTAGCACTGAAGGCAGAGTCAGCCAAGTGGAGTCCAGGTGCTGGAGGATGAAGTGGAGAGGCATGTTGACAGCAGTGGTCACTGTGGTTGGAGGTGAGCAGGCCTCTCAGGTGGGCAGGTGGGGAGGCCCAGGTCCCTGCTGAGGTGGAGGTTGTTGGACCTGGTGGATGGAGTCACAGGGGTGGTGTCAGGACTGTCCAATTGCCTTTTACTGCTAGTTGGTGGGCTGCCTGAGCCCCATCCAGACAGAACTATAGTCACTGGTTGAGAACTGGTGCTGGATTTTAGTGATGTCAACTCAAACCAAAATGTCCAATAATTCTACTGATGGCACAAGAAATGTGGGGAAATAATCCTCTGTTGTTCCCTTGATGTTCATGAGCTCTTCTCTGATGAAAGAGCTCTGGTTACTGTAGCAGAGCAACGAGTCTACAAAACAATGCGTACGAAGACACCAAGGCACAAGAACCCACCTGTACTCATCACTAACCTCAGTAAGACACAACACCATCCAGCCAACTTTCTGTATTCTCATAGCATTCTGTTTATGGCATGGAAGAGACAGTCGACCACAGCAGGGATGCAGGTTCCAGACATGCAGAGTTTCTATAATGGAAATGTTCCAGGGATCCTATGAAAACAGTTCAGTCCCTCCTTCACTGAGAGGGGCAATTATCACCTTCATTTTAAATGGAACAAGCCAGCTCATGAATGTCAATCTTTCTGTCCCAATCTCTCTCTTAAACTCATTAAAATTCTTTGCCAAGTAGATTAGAGTCAGCCATTATAGAGCTGGATCAAATAGGAGACAACACCTTCACAATGTACAGATATTTTTAAACATACTATTTGAAAGGAATCAACTTAAATTTGACATTTTTTGGAAAATGTCAGAGTTGCACTTGCAGGTAAGAAGCCTCATAACAGTGTTCCACAATCAACTGAGGCACACAGACAAACTGTGAACATGAGATTAAGATGGCTACAATACAACTGGCTCATGTGCACTTGCATAACACCAACCAGATTACATCAGTTTAATAAAGATATTCCACGTATTTGTATTATTTGTGATTACTGCTTTTTCACTGCATGTGTGACTAAGAAGAGATTGCAACTTCTGGTGCAAGATGTCACCAATAATACACAAACTGCTCCGAGTAAATCTACCTCTTTATTCTAAAATGTTTATTTTAGTGCTATATCCTGTCACCCAAGTCATATCAGAGATCACAGGTGAGTCAATGGCAAAATAATTATTGTTGTGGAGGAGATAAGTATATGATGATACTACTACTACTACTACTACTAATAATAATAATAATAATAATAATAATAATGATAATAATAATAATAACTGAATTCCTTTAAATAATCAGTCTCTTTTAGAATAATTCATAGAATAATTCAAATAATATATTTCTGCTTGTCTTGTCTTTGGTTTTTCTTTATATGTTATTTTTTTTCTAATTTGTCTTTTATTAAACAACAATACAAGACACTACACATTTTCATGTCATTTAGGTTTATTCTCAAGTTCAACACAGGCAAACTATACGTGTTTTCCCTTTCTCTCAGTTACCTTTGTCGCAGTCCATATGGTTCCTATGTCTAATTGAAAATGTCAGGGCGAAATGTGCGTGCTTTGGTCACTGGTGTTACATCTCTATGGTAACATCTTTTCAACTTTGCCGTCTCTGTTGACGCTCTCTCTTTCTTTTTTTCTCAAAGTATCCTTTTAGTATTTGTTGCAGCAGTGGCCCATTTTCCCCACAGGGATCATTAAAACTTCATCTCGTTACCTCTACACCTACACTAACCTTCCTCCCTCCTCCTCCTCGTCTCATCTTTCTCCACACTCTCCCTGAAGTTTTTCTCCCCAGAGGCTCTTCTTTTCTTCCCACGTCTCCATTGTGGTGTAAGCATTTTGTCTTTGGTGCAGAGAAAGCAGTACAGACGGACGGAGAGAGAGACTGCTGAGAGACTTATTATGACACTCTGATGCAGACGTCCCCACAAAAAGCAGCGTTTTTTTCAACTTTTCATCTTCTTCTGAACTCTCCTCTGTTTCTACGGTGAGCGCTGGGAATGAGATTTTAGAGGCTCATGGTGTGAACACTAACCAGGCAGAAGAAGTGCACATACACAGGCCTGGCTTCATTTTCAGTTCACCATATTTCAGTGGTCAAGTAGTTTCATTTAAACAGCTTTTTCATGGCCCAAAACCATGAAATGATTCAAAATTTTATAAAAAAAACAAAACAAAACAAAACACAAAGCATGAATAAGAATTTGTGCATCAAAACTCGAACTCCAAGACCCCTCACATTTATCTTGTGTTAAGTCTCCGCCAACTACTATTTATGTATTAATGTGTCAGTATGACCACTATAATAATGTAATTCATAAAAACACATAAGACACACTCTTCTGCAGAACCAAAACTTTTACTTCTGGTATTACAAGTACATTTGACTTCTAATAATTCTGTACTTTTTCTTAAGTAGGATTTTGATTGCAATTGTAATGGACAATTTCTGCCTTGTTGTATTGGTAGTTTTGCTTCAGCAGTCACAGCAAAAATGGGGAAAATATCAGTACAGTACTGCCATATTGACGACATGACTGAACATCTATGAACCACAGATGTTCATTGTCAGGTAAAGGTGAAAATGTTTTTATACACAAATAGCTATAAAGCACATTTAGTTATGAAACACACCCTTGTGATTGACCTGGCAACGTCTGACACGAAGCAATTAGAAAAGCTTCAGCCATCATTGTCAAAAAGCCAATGCCTGGTTCAATGGCCAGTTGCTTTAGAATGATTATATGAAAAAAAAATCCCTTACAACTGTCTAACCAATCAAGTGTAACATGTGACAATATAACCTCGAGGACTCTGCAGGCTGCAAACAGGCTCTATCCAACACAGCAGGGGGCCCCTCGGGAGACGCAGGCAGGGAACGCGGATTGAAGACTTGATTTGTTAGGTGCACTAAACAGTTTCCAGCATTATCCCAGAATAATAGGACTCTGTCACATGCCTGATACTGTTTTGATGAAATCGTTACCTGGCTCATACATTTTGGATTCGTTGATTTTGCCAGATCAATGCTTTCGGGAGAACAAGCTCAGCACTGAATTCTGATATGTTTGAATGTACTGATGTACAATATGTATTGATATCTAACTAAAACTGTTAGGATCAGATTGTCCTTAACCAATGATCTATGTGTCAAAGTTATGTTGTTAATGTTAAATGATTAGAAAACATAAAATGGAGACGTTTATTTCTGATTTTGTTGTGCATGTTTGTTACGTGTCCAAAATTTCTGTATGTGCATGTTCCTACTACAGACATGACATGATATCTATTTACTACCAGGACTTATCTCACTGCATAATCAAAGCTGGAGATGGTGAAGCAAAAATACGCAGATATCCCAAAGAAAAAAATCTTACGTTGCAACATGCATGTGTGGATCTGCTGTTTCTGTAACCTACAGGTATTTTTACACTGGAGACACAATAGCACACATCATCATCACTGCCAGAGCATCCAAAATTGTTATGGAAATGAAGCACGGAAGTGTGCACCGCGCAACTTTTTCCATCATATCAGCACAAAATGCACCAGAGACAGCTCTTTTTCTCCAAAAAAAAAAAAGACAAAAAAAAAAAAAGACAAAAAAAAAACAAAACAGCACGCCCCAGTTTACCCCTGTCCAAAATTACAAGATTAGGTCACACAGAGTGGACTGTCTGTGTGGAGTGTCCAAATGATTGGCTCTCCACCGGCCAGCATACAGTCCCTCATATCTTATTTTAGCAGGTGCTCCCAAGGTGGAGCACGGGACCCTGGCTTTGTATATTCCTGCAAGGCATGGTGTTTGCTGCATGATGGAGGGTGGAGGATGCTCAGGGCCAGCGAGGCTCATCCCTTCCCAGGGGAGAGCAGTGAATAGCAGGCTACACTGCTGCCCGGGCCTGCCTGGCTTCCCCGGGGAAAACATCCAGAGAGGTACAGACGTAGTGGAGGAGAGGCACGCAGAGCTATTTATAGAGCAGGTAAAGAGGAGAGGTGAGGAAAGAATGAGAGGGGGAAGTGAGAAAGAAGAGTTGAAAACAAGAAGAGGAGAAACAGAGGAGCCTGAAAGGAGATGACAGAGTGTGATTTTTGGAGCCGATAGCGTCCGCAGAGATCTGGGTTGACGTTGTCTGCAACACCTCTTGAACAGAACAGAGCCCCTGACTCTTAGCGTGGCCTGCTGGTGCAAAAGCTAACAAAGTATGTCTCAACTTATTGATTTACGGTAGAGAGAGTTCATGCAGAGGTTAGCTGTGCTCAACTGAAAGGGAGCGAAACAGAACAGAGAGAATAGTTGAGTCAAGACGACAGTGATATTTTATCAATATAGACTCGACTTGCAGCCCAGAGATCTTTGTGATGTTTCTATACCAGCCCGGTTCTGGCTCTGCCTTCCTCTTTAATAAATAACATTATTTTTATTCTTTATTTATTTACCCACTCTCTGCCTGTTCCATCCGTAGGCCCCCACGCTGTCAGCTTCTTTCAGCCCTTGCAGCATGTATGTCTCTATTTCACACTGATGCCCTTTAATCATTTTCATCATTTCAGTGAGCTGACATTTTACATATAGAGCTCTTATCATCCCTGGCTTACACTTAATGATGAATGGTGATAATTACTGTCAGTCAGTGCGTCCAGCGTACCATGGTCACATCACTATTTCTGCTCTGAAGTGTGCTTGCTTAAAGAGAGAATCTACAATATGCACAGCCAGGTATCAGAGTAAAGTGGGCCACATATTGCACCAGACATGGTCATGACTCCTTCTGATGAAAAATCTGAAGTAACATATAATGTACGAGTGGTACACTAGTTATGTCAGTTAGGTAGTAAATCAGTGCGTGGATGAGAAACAGGCTGCATGCAACAAAAAAAACCTAAATACAATAATATGACTCACAGATTCAGTTATAGACTTTGTACAGTAATTACCTTGACTTGGAACAATCTTTCTTTTTCATCAAGCTGAGAACAACATGACACTGATTTTGAACTACAGTAGGTCTTTCTTAGGTGAGGTAATCAGTCAACAACTGGGGCTTTATAAGACTTGTTGAGTCTGAGTCAATCTGTAATCCATGCATATTCACTATTGTGCTAAATGTGTATTAATCTGCAGCAGAAAATAGTCTTCAACAAATGCCCTATTTTGTTGTGTTTGAGGAGCGTTTACTGAAAACCACAGAGCCCAGCTGTTGTAGGAAATGACTTGTTTTGCCTCCGCTCCGGCGACAGCCATGGCCAGAGGCGTTATGTTTTCAGTTTGTCTGTTCATTCTGGTGAACATGATATCTCAGGAATGCCTTGAGGGAATGTCCTCAATTTTGGCAAATGTCCACTTGGACTGTAGGATGCATTGATTAGAATTCTGTGGTCAAAGGTCAAAGGTCACTGTGACCTCCCAAAACACATTTTTGGCTGTAACTCAAGTATTCATGTACTCATTATGTAGAAAATTCATACAAATGCCTAATAGGATAAAATGATGAAGTGATAACATTTTGTAACCAGTAGGTCAAATATTCAGTGCCATAACTCAAGAACAGATTGTGACCATATTTCACATTTGGCCTGGGTGATTGTATCAATCGTCTGTGTTGCTGGGTTGAAGACGTGTGTAAAACATCCACAGTTTAGAGTTTGTTGCTTCTTTGCAGCAGCTTCCATATTTGAAGCATTGTCTGTCGTTGTGGCTAATACTTTGTTTTCTATCAGAATCAGCTGTCAAACATGTTAACAAAAGCAATTGGATTCTGTTTTGTTTCTCTCAATAAAGTTACACACTAACAGACATGCAGCAGTAGTCCAGCACAAGCTCATTGGCTTTTGACTTTTCACCAAAGAAATACACTTAATACATTCTATGAAATTATTTCAAAGTCTTCATTTTTTTTACACGAGTTCAGACAGAGATGGATGTAAAAAAAAACCCTGTAACTTCACTTGTTGGCAGAGCACACAACCACAAGGCTGTGATTCTAGTTTGAATATGAAACTATGTATTTCATTAGGAATGAGTGTGCTTGTTGCTGAGCGCAGACAGGGTAGGGAGCTGGATTACTGAGAGATGGCAGATCAAGGAGGGAAAGCTCATTTTACATTTTTTTCTTATAAGATATTAATGTATGGATTTTGACTTAAACACTGGAAAAAAAAAAGAATAGCATAATTCAAATCATTAACTAAGCCAAGTAACTGATGCCGGACATATCCTGCACATATCCAACTAACTGATGCAGGACAGTTTAAAACTGTTAAAAGGAAATAAAATAGAAAAGCAAAAATTTGTTTTTTTTTTATTTATTTGCTTGAATAAAACATCACTTTGGCACGTATGTTCCATAATTGTGTTCCACTCTGCATTTTAATGTGAAAAGAGATTAAAATTTCTGAGCTTACTTCCCATTATTGAAATTACAAATTTAGCAGATCATCCACCCTTGATGGAAGCATCTGTGTTCTTTCTCGTTCTGGAGCTACTTCACAAGCATCTACATATTCATCCTCTCTGCTCTGATTTCTAGCAGGGCTTAACCTTCCAACACCCCCGAGCGTCCCCTGCTCTGAACACAAGTCGTCTTTGTTGTGTTTTATTTCATATTTTGGACGAGAATTACTTTCGCCAACTATCCATGAGAAAACCAAACCTTAGCCTGCAGCAGTAAGGCAGTAACACCCTGAGGATAACAGATGATGATTGTGATTAATGAGCCTTCTTTCGTCACCAAAAGTCTTAATGTACTCCTTTAAAGTGTCCACATGCGTGTGTATGACCTTTTTTTCTTCCGTGCTCCTGTGTGTGTGCAGCCTGGTCAGGATGGAGTGCTGATGCTGTCCGCCTGAATGAGCCACCAGCTGTCCATGCAGCGACTTCACAACACGACACAGCCACTACCAGTGTTATTAGCAATGACTGAAATAAAGCAGTCTGAGGATGAAAACACTGGCAACACAAACGGCCGTGCATGACTCAGTATCAAAGCATAAATTTAAACACGCCGCTGTATGTGTTTGTTTTCCCCACAGAATGACACGTGGAAAGTTGCAGCGCGGCACTAACTCGAGCTTTTCCTCCTCTGTCATCAGCAGCGAACAAAGTCCCCAGCCTCGCAGGGATACATAAGCTTTGTTGTTAATCTAGCTGGAGTGCGAGTAGATGAATGAATTGAGCTTCATGCATTTAAAAGGGCCCAGTATGAACTGAAGACAGACGATGGCAGAGAACAGAGAGGGGAATAAACGAGTGTTTGGACTCCCCGCTTTGGCTTCGTTTGTGGGTTACTGAATCGTTTCATTAAACATCAGTGAAAGGGCCGTCTGCAGGATTTTCATCTTCTCCTTAAGATTTTAGTCTTCCTCTTTTTCAGCTTACAGTTCGGATGATCATTATTTAGTCCATTTCTTTTCAGTTCTGACAGTTTTCAAGAATCAAACTTGATATTGTTTAATTTGTTATCCATTCACACAGTAATAAAAAAAGAGAAAAGACAAAGAAAATCATGTTTTTCAAGTACTAATATATAAAAGACTTTCTGACAGATGGCACGCTGGCTTGGCAGCCGAGGAGCTGTAAATGTAAAATCAGTTTCTCCCTCTTCAGCAGCCAACTTTTTCTAACCTCTGTGAGTTACACCAACTGTAAGACATCATACCACTAAAGGATGTAGAAGTGCTCTTCATGTCTTGCCCTGTGCTCCAGATGTGTCAGAGGGTGATGATGAATTCGCAGTAAAATGGTGATAGTACACCGTAAAAGTCAGGGGGTCAGGACGGGTTCTTTTGAGGATTCATTTACTACACAAACAGTCCAGGCCTCCAAACAAGGGGAGGGTCTTTTTAACGCTGCCTTCTTATGTTACACTAAACGCTGCGGTAACTTCAGCAGGAGGTAACTCACAGGCTAGGTGCTGATGCAAGACATTGAAATAGACTTTTACAAACCTTTTGCCAAAATACCCCTCGTGTGATTTATTCACTTTCTCCTCGTCTCTTCTCTTTCTCTTTCTGCCCTATCTGTGAGCATAAGTAAGACATTATAAACACTTCCGCTCCCTTTAGACTAATGCTTCACATATACCAGACATTAATATCATCCTCACAGAGATAACTCGGTTAGATGGAGTGTGTGTGTGTGTGTGTGTGTGTGTGTGTGTGTGTGTGTGTGTGTGTGTGTGTGTGTGAGCGAGCACATGAATACCTGCTTGCATCTGTTTGGATTGTGTGTCCATGTGCGTCTGGATTTTCATCAGATGAGAAATGAGTTATCAGGCCCACCCCCCTCCCTCGCCACATATTAATTACATCAGGCCTGTGATATATGGACAGATTACTGGGTGTAAAACACATTATTTCCTTATGGAAACAGGCCCCGTGAGAGATCCATCAGCCTGCATCACGCTCGGTTTGGGGCTCGCTACATCATACGTGAGCACCCGGCTAACCTGCCACGATCAGAGGGGGGATCTCTCCTCATGTGCACTACATACAAGCCTGTCCTCACCAGAGTAATACACTGGTTTTTCTTATGCCGAATACAGCATTTGATTCATTTCAGCCAACAAGGACTTCTTGTGACTGAGCAGAAGCTCAATGTCTTGACCTGTTAATAGGACTTTTTTGGAACAATGAGGCAAATTACTTTGACACATGTAGCAGCGATGGAACAAACAGTTCTCACAGAGGTGTCCAGGCTGAGACCAGTGTTTAACACTGGGACGGCATGTGAGTATGAACATGAGTCGTGCTCAGATTTGGGTTTGATTTGGACTTGGATTTAATCACTCAAACAATAGGGACTACTAGTGCGTTACAGTGTTAAGTGTTGCACCATTAAGAATCATACATAATGGGCTTTTCTTATAAACATGAATAGCAACAGAGGAAACTGTGGCCAATTACAAGATAATGGAACATTAACATTTTCTCTTCATTTCCCAAAATTGTCTTCAGTCAGTTGTCTGAACAGGTCATCAAAATGTGACCTGACTGAGAGCAAGTCTGTTTACTTTTCATTGCACTGTAGAGATAAAACTGTTGAATGTTTAATCTTAATATAATGTAACAAAAATAGAGAAGACCTGCAACACATTAGCTAACATTAGACACCATAACCTACTGGTCATACCAGGCCAACAACAGCTATAAACGCAAAACACAATCTACTTATGAGTTCATTTTATTACTTATGAGTTAAACTTTTTCATGTGTAAAACAAAGACTTTGTCTCAGTGGAGGTTAGAGGATAAATGCTTACAGCCAGAATACAGGTTTTTTTGGCAAACTAAGCTCCTGCTGGCCTTGTGGGCAGATAATAAAGATACAAGAGCTGAGTCTTTTACATAACACTGAAAACCACAATGTTGGCACTGTACACACGAAAAAAAAGTCTTCAAAAGTTGAAGAATGATTTCAAACAAGATAAAAACTGACCCTACAGGTGGCGCTGTTTACAGTGGCCGATGGGTTTACCAAGATTTCGTTTATAAGGGCTGTGGCCACCCCTTGACTCCACCACTGGCTGGGAGACCAAAACAACCGCTGTTTTCCCAAACCTCAACCAAGCGTGCAAACGCCAGAGGTGAAATATAAGAAGACAACCATGAGAATCATTTTTGTGTATTTAGGAAGGCACTAACAAACAATGTTGCTCTGTCAAAAGCGGAGTCAGATCAAAGCTGCTAATACGAGCAGTGGAAAGCGATGACAGACAATCTGACGTTTAGAGGCCTGGTTGATGAATTCACACGCGGCGCTCTCAGCTCGTTGCCGTGTGAGCCGCCGTGACTCCGAGGAAACACTCTCCGCAAAGTGAGCTGAGCACAAACTCTGAGTTTGACCTTATTAGTTGGATGGTTCTTTGTTGCCGCAGCTATTGGAACAGGTTGGCAGGTTTTCCAGCGTTTATCAGAGCATATTAGACCTTCGCTGGGCTTCTATTAAACTTAATGAACATTTAAATCCTTTAATGGATTGAAGGGAATTGAGAGCGGCAAATTATCAGCTAGACGCTCTCCGCTGGTGTTGATAAAGACACCCGCCGAAGGAAGTTGAAGAGACGCATTTGAGACAGCAGCCTCCCCCCTCCTTTCCCTTTCTTCATCTCACTTTGTTCTTTCCCCGTGACCGTCTCGCTCCCTCCTTCTTCCTCTCCTTTCCTGACTCTTTGCCCGTGCATCCCTCTATCACGCGGCCTCGCTTTTGTTTCTAACTCTTGCTGTGTTCCTCTGTCTATTTGTAACAGAGGAGAGGAGGCTGCTGCTGCTGCTGCTGCAGAGCCAGATCTCCGTCATTCATCAGTCCCCATGAAGAGAACATCATAGAGATCTCTCTCCAGGAGGGATGTGCTAACACAACCACAACACCAGCCCATTACAGAGCTGTCAAGTGTTGCCTGCAACCTTCTCTCCCCGTCTCTCACTCTTTTGCTTTATCCTCAGCCGCCCCGGTGAGGGATCTTCTACCCCACATTCTCGCAGAGCAGAGAAACATAAATTAAGCAACGCTACAGCTCCAATCACAGAGCATAGCAGAGCGGGCCCAGGGGCTGCTGAACTCGGGCCAGCCCAGCATCAGGTCCTGCTAATGGGTGGAATAGCCTCAGAGAGGGCCCTGCTTTCTGAGGCCTCGTCTGCTTCTGGCCGTAGCTCAGGAGGACTGGCAGACCCGGCTGTATTGATCTGGTAGCTCCTATATTCCTGTCGACAGCTGGCTAACAAGGCTGATGTCTCAATAAAGACTGGTGCCTTGGGGAGGAAAGGGGGAGCAGCCGGCCAGCCGACAGCAACCTGTGTTAAGACAAACCAGCAGACAGAGGGAAGCAAAGGTTCACGCCCTTTCTGGTTATTTAACGTGCTCCCACAACCCTGCACATACAGGCCCCCTGCCTCATGATGACCCTGGAAATGTTACTATTGAACTTAAACTGAGAGTGGGTCACAAGCCCAGGAAACATATTTCAATTACTGACATAAGTGGTGAGGGGTGAATTTGCTTTTACTGCTTCTTTATCAAAGATGGTCATTTGCTGGCAGAGTCTAATTTACAGACCTCACATTTTAACAATGATTTCCCAGTTTCAAGGTGAACTCATGAGTAATTAATCCAGAGATCTTTTAGCACAGAACACAACCCCTGACAAAGTTTTCCTGGAGCTTACCGTATCTCTATCTATTATTGACCAGGAGCTGACAGCTCTAAGTGATCGAGCAAAACAAACAAAAGAAGCGAGCGTGCGTGCGAAGGAAACGCACTGACAGATGATGAGGCTGCTGATCTATATTTGATGCCCGAGACTTTAAGATATAGTTTGGCCGCTCTGTGTGGCGAGGAGGTGGAAACAGACGGCTCTACCGGTCAATACGAGGCGTCGGGGGTTGAAATCTGTGACACTGTGAAGGAAAACATCTTTCCTTGTCGGCGAGCCTGCTGAAGTGTCCATGAGCAAGACACAAATTCATTCACTTATTAACAATAGCTCCAATGTTTCTTTGGCTGTAATCTGTTCCAGAGAGGTCTCCCTTCGAGCTAATTATGACAAGTTCTCATGCGTTTTTCTCCCGTGTGATGTTACTAAACATGCGGCAGGTGCTCTATTGACTGAGGAGAGATCAATACAAACAGCAGCATCTGAGCCGACTGGAGCACTGATCACAATCAAAAGCCTCACAGTTTTTTGTTTTTTTTTTGGTTACCACAGACAAAAAAATGTCTTTGCCTTTTACTACACAAAGAGAAAGACTGCAGCTCCCTGTAGTGTGCCTCCTTTCAACTTTCCCCTCTTCATTTCCTGTTTTCCCTGCGATTTTGTTGCTACTAAATTACATGTTCAAATCTTAAAGTGATGAAAAAAAAAAAAGAAAAAGCTTTGTTGCTATTCATCGCTCCTGCCTCTGTGTGTCTTTCCCCCGTCGCTCCTCCTGCAGCAGAGGTATGTGCTAATAATCATCCACCTACAGTTTGCTCATTAGCAGCGAGTCCTGCTCTCTGCATGGGTCTTTTCATGTTCCTCAGTACTAACAACAACCTGAAGGAACGCTCTCTATTCGCGCTGGGAATGCGACGGTGTGAAAGAGCGGGCAGGAGTTGAATAAAGGGCGGTGCCCGCAGACAGGATGGGCTGCTCAGGGAGACCACCACCTCCATCCGGCCAAGTGATTCAGTCGACACAGTTTCACAACAAATACGGACGCTTGTGGACGCAGCAAGGTTTGCTCTTTATTTCCTGCACTGTTTGTTTGTTTGGCCTTCACTGTTTTTTTCTGAAGGCTGATTCAAATACTGATGAGCAGTATTTTTGGGGCACTGACTATAATGTGGTCATTTTCATGCCTCAAAATAACTCAGATTCAGTGTTTTCCCTCAGAATTGTTTCCTTAAAACATTAGTTCTGCATCAGATAGCTCCTGTTCAAATGACTTTCACTGCTGCGGCCATGTTTAAAGTTTAGAGTTTTGTTTCTAGAAAGTGTGTGTGTCCTGTCCATCGAGTGTTTTTGGTGTTAGCTGGAAAAAGTGTCCAAAATAAGAACTATCGCCGGGAAATACTACTACTAATACTAATACTACTACTATGACCCAAACAGTTCAAAACATAAATAAATTGATGACATTATGAAATAAACAATCATGTAAATAAATAAAAGTAGAAAATACTTTTCTTAGTAATGAGCTGCGTTTTTAAATTATATGGGGTTATTTCACAATTTCATGGTTATATATATTAATTGATTGTATTTTGCAAATTTCACATCTGTTTGGAATTTTTTAAATTTCATATTGTCTTAATTATTTTAATTTTGAACACTTTGACTCTCCATACCAGTATAGTATCAGTATATACATATCAGTATATTGTTAGTTGCTTTGGTCTAAATGCTTTGCTTTGGTAAGAGACAAACACAGAGCTGATTCTGGCCTGTATGTGTTAATTGTGAAGACTTTGCGATGAAAAGTGGTGTTATGAAATACGTCGTGGTGAAAAAACAGCGTTCGGAAAAAATAAATGGACTTTGTAAAAAAAAAAAAAAAAAAAAAGACATTTTGAATAAACAAAAAGATGGAATGAAATAAAAATGACCTGATATACCATTTCAGACTATTTCATCATAAGCCAACTGGAAATTTGAAAATCACAAATATATATTTTTTGCAGTTATTTTTCATGTATCTTAGCCTTTTATTCAATATTTGACACTATGGTAACAGGAAAAAATGGGGAAAGAAAAAGATGGACCATGTGGTTGCCGGTGAGTATGCAGTTTGATCAGGATTGCATTTTCACAAAATTTTCATGAAAACCACAAAAATTCTAACCAAATTGGAGAATTTGATTAGAATTTTTGGAAAGTTTTAAATAAACTCAATCACTGAATGATTGAGTGCTCCTACATGGACTGTGGAGATTCCCCTAGTAGTAAATAAGGCATTTAAAAGCCTGTTGGATTATCTGAAAATTGCAATGTTACAAAGCTAAAAAGAGACTCATATATGGTACATACATTTTTTTTACAAGACAGTGACATTATGTATCTTAAATGGATTATATATATATATATTTTTTTTAATTCAAAAAAATTATTTAGCAATTAAATAGACTTTTTATTTCCCCCTATACTACAGCATTTACCATGATGTCTGTTATGAACATACATAAGAAGGGAAAGTAAAGCTTGAGCTAATCAGGTGCTAAACTCCGTCGCTGCAGATGAAATATGTGGGTAAGCTGAGTTCCACTGCATGCATGCTGGTCCGCTACTGACTCCAGCCGCTTCTCTGTCCCCTGTTTCTGCTTTAAAAAAAGCAGCAAACTGATTCTAATAATTACTGTGTCTCTCAGCACGCAAGGGATTCCCTGCAAGATTCAAGATTTCACGCATTCTACTGAACAAATATGCAAAAACGTTACAGGACGTCAAATGGATAAGACGCGCTTTCCCTTTGTCTCATTCCTTCCCCCATACATACACACATACATGTACACACACACACACACACACACACACACACAGCCGTGTTTCCATCACTTCAGAGGATATTACATTGACTTACATTCATTTCCTGGACTCTACCACTAATCATAACCCGAACCCTTACCTTCACCTAAAGCGTTCCCCAACCTCAAACCACGTCTTGACCCTAAAATTTGATGATTTATCTTATTACGTTTTGTCCTCAAAAGGAAGACGAGTCCCTACAATTTAACATAACAGATTTAAACAGATTTATGTCAACGTGAATAATACATGTACACACACACACACACACACACAAAGACAGAGGGTTTGAAGGACACTTGAGTTACGATGTGGATGGGATCGACTGCTCACACAGATGAGTCGTATCAGTGTAAAGCCAGTACATTTGTGTGTTTCTACACAAGATGAACACGACTCTAAACATGAACAATGAATACAAACAAAATGGCTGTCCATGGCTCCTGAACATCAGATATATGTACAAAACTCAGTCGCGGCGTCTGTCTTCTGTGAGTGCCTCTGAACGTGGGAACGTGTGCCTGTACCAGTGTGTGTGTGTGTGTGTGTGTGTGTGTGTGTGTGTGTGTGTGTGTGTTGTGGAGTGGAGCGCTGCATGGTTGTGTGAGCAGCTACCTGTTCTTCCACCAGTTTAATTTCCAGCTCTTCATTCATCCCAAAGGTTATCTCTTCCATGTACATGTAATATTTGTAATTGCCCTCGAGTCGGACCGCAGCCAAACCAAAGTGAAGAAGAGAAATTAAATTTCTGGCACTATCATTTTTAAACGCAATCAGATATCATGTAGACATCAACTATTTGCTTGGGCTTAATTACAATTTTGCCCCTAATCACATCCAAAGTAGAATGAAAGCAGTGGTTACTTTTTTTGCAGAATGTTGAAAAATTGATTTGTTTTTCTTGTGTTTATTTAGATTAATTAGTGTGTGGGATAAGAGCAAAATCTAATTCTGGGGAACGTTGTGTTCACAAGTCTCTGGTGACTTCTTTTTTTTTCACGGGGTGAGAACGTCTTTCTAGGATGAACCGGTGTGAATAGAAATCAGTTGATTCACTCACATTGATTGAATTGTTAAATAACTAAATAGGACCAAGTATATTCAGAGTTTTTCAAGCTGCACAGTTTTCATCTCATGACAGAACAAATAAAAGAGTTTGGGGGAGGCCCAGAAAACAAGTCTTACACACAACTTGCCAGCACTTTGTTTAGAGCCTGTAATTGTATATTTCAAGCCCTCGATCTGAAAGGATGCCAATCAGGCAGTCCACAGGGCCCACAGAACGATTTATGAATACATTCTGTTAAGGTTCGCACGAAACAGCTTGTTATTATTTGAGGAGGATAATAAGAGCATTTTCAATGGAGTTCATTTGAGAGTCACATGACGATCTAATTACTGTTTATAGGGGAATTTAAAACCCTGAAACACTGATAATCTTCATTGTTTGTGTTCAAATTGACCCGATTTAAAACTGCAGGGGCATCACAGGTGCACGGCACATCACGGCAAAAGACCCCCGGTTTGATTTCAGCCGAGGAACTTGCATGTCGCATCCCTCTTTCTCTCCCCACCTTTCTTGTATATTTCTACACTGTCAACTGTTAATTGGCGGCAAAAATGCCACAAAAAAGACATCTTAAAAAAAGCTGACAAAGTCAACATTAATTAAATAATAAGATTATATTGATTGAAAAAAATGTACAGGAGACACTATTTTGCTAGATTAGATTTAATTAGGAGACATTCAGGAGAAGCACAGTCGACTTGTTGGAGTTTGTTGTAGATTGTTGTAGATTTAGTTTTTGGTTTAGCAGCTGATTAATTAACATGGAAATCCCTTCCTGCACTTTAGCTCTGTGGAAACGCATTCGGACCTGCAGACAAATGATGAACAGCAAAACTCATGAACTACAGGACTTAGGGACTTAATAGAAAAATAAGAAGAAATTGAAAAACTCTTGTTGTTAGATTCACTTCCACACCTGGATACAGGTAAGCTCTGCGTTCATTGCGGAGTGGGATAAAAGACCTTAAACCAAATTCTTAAACTTGGCAGACGGAAAATAGGTGAAAGGACAAAAATGAAGTGTGTATTATTACACTTCATTTATTTAATTACACTGAATCATTAAATGGCAAATAGCAACAATCATCGCAGGAGAGGTTGAATGAATTTGAATAGCAAAGACATAATAGCGGGAAAGAGGTGGACACTTGACGTGGAAGCCAATGAGTGGAATTATCCAAACAGGAGCAGCGGGGAGGAGAAGGAAATAAAGCCTGACATGCAAATGACACAGGCTGTTAATGGCGGGTTGTAAATGTGGCGGCGACTGAGGCGAGGACATCTCGTCTGGACCGACCGTCTGTCCGACTGCACGGTGGTCCTCGCTTCCTGCTCTGCCTGACCTGAGGCGGCCCGACTCTCCCATCCCGCCTTTACACAGCTTAATGCAGGATAAGTGGCTGCCCTCACCTTTCCACTGCCGAGGTGATCCCACCTGAACCAAAGCACTGATCTCTCTCTCTTTTTCCCCCACTATCTTTTCCTCTTCTTCTTCTGCTGATTTTTCTCCCTGCAGTGGTGAGCTGAAAGTTGCCGTCGGGGCCGAGAAGGCCCTAACAGCCGAATCACTGCTGTCACTCAGCCTCCTTAGACCAGACCTATGTCAAGGACCCTGTCACACACAAACACGCACAGACACACACAAACACGCAAAGAAAGGCACCAGGGGACTTTGTGGTGTGTGTGTGGCATTAGTTGAACAAGTGACAACAACAGTTTTCCGTCTCGTGGTAGAAAGATGAAGGACAGGAGGAGGATGGAAGTAAACAAACCCTGGCTGGGCTTAAGGGAGCAAAGTGTGCTGTGTGTGACAAGAACACACGCACGCACACACACATACACACACACACACGCACACACATATCGTTTAGGAAGCTCTAAAGGAAATACACAAGTGAGAATAAAGACGTTCACCTCAGATCACGTATAGGATGGAAAACACACACACTCTCACGTCACCGCCTAACCCCACAGCAGACACATGCGCTGTTACTGCAGCTGACACGCAACCCGGGCAAATATGAGCAATGTCAAAACGAGTTCACACACACACACACACACACACACACACACACTGGCACACACACAGATATCACCCAGATTTCCTTGAGTTGTTGTGCAGAGCAAACTTTGATGTCATGCCCCGGGTTATGACACACAAACACACCGTCTAAGTCTGCTGTGTGTGTGTATGTTTGTTGATGTGTGTGTGTGTGTGTGTGTCATACGTGGGAGGTGCTGGCTTGTTGTCACTGTGTTTTCCAGGAGCTCCACATGTATGAAGTTAATCCTCGCTGTCAGAGAATATGCATTGTTTAACCCTGTCTATTCACATGTGCACACACACACACACACATACACACACACACTCACTCTTACCTTCATTGCTGTTAGTTCCTGCGGTGCCCAGAGCCTGTAGTGATATAGTCCATAGAAGCATCGCAGCCAGCCCCGGATCTGAAGCCATGGTGTTCTCCCTCACACCCCGCCAGTCTCCCTCTGCCTCTCTCTCCCTCTCTCCTCTCTTACTCCCTCGCCCTCACTCTCCCTCTCTGCCACTGGCTGCCTCTCTCTCCTCTCCTTCTTCTTCTTCTGTGTCCCAGGGTTGAAGCAGGAGCGAGAGCCGGCGCCGAGGAGAGTGTGAGTGTGTGTGTAAGGAGTGTGTGTGAGTGTGAGGGCTGCGAGCTCATTGGGTTGGAGTTAGAGCCTGCCTCTGTGGCTCGCTTCAGTCTGCCGGCTCCCTCACACACACACACACATACATACATACACTTTCAGCAGGCAGCCGGAGGGGGGGAGGGACGAGCGCGTCTGTCAAAGTCTCAGCAGCCAATTAGAGCGCGGGATCAGCCGGCGCTGCACACTAAATGCTCTCTTGGTTGCCACACCCTCCCGTCCTACCTGCCTGGCCAACTCTCACTTTCTTTTTATCTCTCTGGGTCATGAGCTGGCACACTGCATCTCTCTCTCTCTCTCTCTCTCTCTCTCTCTGTTATTTACCCTCATTTGTCATTGGCTCGCTTCTTCCACACACACACTCTCACCTACCCAGTGGCAAATATCTGACTGATGGGATGAACTGAAAACAGCAGCATGTCTGCGAGGCTCAAGGACAACGATCGGTTATCGATCCCCTGTATTGTATTCATAAAGCTATTATCTACAGCATGTGCAGGTGCAGCGCAGCGTGTCCTCACATGCTTCTATGACTCTGCTTGTGTGTCTGTTGTTCAAAGACTGTGATCGTGTATTGATTGGTGCGATGATGGGGAACTCTGCAAATGTGCCAGATCACAGCACCTGTCCTGATGTTCTGTCTGGTCATGCTGCAACACAAGGCACACACACACACACACACACACACACACACACACACACACACACACACACACACGTGCACGCTGCTGCAAAGTGACCTGTGTTGAAGTGAAATCATTAAACAACACAACGACAGTTTATAAAGCTGATGGGAGAAGATTTGTAGTCAATGTTGTCCTTTAACTGATGTAAAACTAATAAAACTGTATAGTTGACAAAAGAGCCGAAACCTCAGGGTCCCTCGACTCGCCGTTCTGCTCTCCTCATGAAAATCATGTGACAGGATAGAGAGCTCCACAGCAGCTACTAAATGAAACCGGAGGTGAGATTGTTCTGTCAGCTGCTGTTTCCAAGGTGAACAACAAACTCTGAAGCTCAACAATAGAGTTCATTTTTACCACTGCTTCTACTATTGATAATAATAATAATTTCAGCTGCTAATGAAAATAATAGTGTCTTTGTACTTAGTTTGTATTACTACTACAAGTACTACTGCTATGACTGCTGGTTTTGCCACTACAACTACTACTGCTACTACTACACTCATACTAATAGTTATAATAATAATGTCCATACTAATAAAGTGTAATGTGTAAATTTTTTACATTGCACCAATAGAACTACTGCTACTAAAATTACTACTAATATGTGATGTAATATTAATAAGGGGTTTATTACAATATTAATATACATATGTTACATTTTAATTAAATGAACAGTGTTGATTGTATTTCATTAGTACTACTATAACTTGCACTACCTGCTATTACTACTACTACTACTACTACTAATGATATAATGTAATACTATAATGTGCACAGTCTCATTTGTATTTCTCAACTATTCTCACAAATACTACTAATACCACTGCTACAATTACAAAAATAATACTGCTAATAATAATAAAATAATAATAATAATAATAATAATAATAACAATAATGATGTTATTTGGTGTACTTACACCACTTAGAATTATTAAAAGTGTTTCATAACTTTAAAGGCTTTGTTAATACAAGTTGTCAATATTACTGTATGTTCTTTGCCTCATAAGTATTTACAGTAGTAGTTATAGTTTTTTAGACCAACACACCCTTGTGCGCCACAGACATCTGCTCTCTCAAGTTGTAACTGTGGTCTTAATGTGTACAGGGTGAGTGTGTCACCGCCCCGCTCAGAGGTCTGCCAGCACTGGTGCCGTGCTGGTGCTGGGTTTCCAAACTGAGCTGTTCGCCCCGTAAGCCTCGGGACGTGGCAGCACAACACTGTCGCCGCTCGACTGCCGTCACGACAAGGCTGCTGCTCCTGCTGAAGCATCACTGCCGGGTCCGCTTGATTCGCCACGCACGCACACACAACAAGGAGAAAAGGAGTTGTACTCATCCTACAAAATATTTAAGAGTATAAGTAAGGAATGTCCCTGAATATTGAGTGTGAGCGTACATGCAGCTGGCCTGCTAAGTGAAGGAGATGGAGGCTTAGTTGAGATGAGTGTCCAAGCCAAATTGAGGCAGCGCTGCGCCTGCCAAACCCCTTCCTCCAACCCCCCCTCAGGCCTGGAGACACAGGGGTGTCTGTGTGAGTTTATAATGCTTCCTCCACAGCATGTATAGGGGAGCCTTGTGCCTACGTGCAACGTCTCGATAAAGCCTGGAACAAGCAAGACACACACACACACACACACACACACAAAAGTGAGGGTTACGCATCAAACTCGGGCATATTCTCTGTAGCTGTTTTGTCCCTGATCTGCAGTGTGTGTTCATGTGTGAGGCTCCGTTGCTTTACCACTAGGCTGCACTGTCAGTCTGCCTGTCTAATAGGCTGCACGCCCGTGAGGACAGCAGCACTGTCATCTTCACCCCGACGCTCCGATCTTTCAAGTGCAGAGGAGAAAACGCTCCCTGAACCCTGAAACACAACACAAAAAAACACTGATTTCTGTCAATGTCTCTGATAGAAACGCATGACCAGAGGGATTTGTGGGAGAAATGGATGCTTTGCAAGGAGCAGGCTGACAAGTAGAGTTCAAACATGGATCAATTAAATCTCCTCCTATTACTATTGCATAACATGGACAATATAGAAAGCAACAACAAGATGTGTAGAAATGACCTTCCTTTACGGTATACAGCCTGCAGCTACTCACCATAAAACAAATACAAAATGTTGTTCTGTGTTTTTGCGCTCAAATGTGATCTCTTTTATTGTATTGCATTGAACCAAAAAATAGATCTGTGTACCCAGAAAAAAATCACTCTGGCTGCCGTCTCATTCACCTTTCGCTTCTCCGGTAATTGATTTTCTATGCAGAGACACATCAGTGTGACATCTCAGTTTAGGCAGCTGTGTAAAGTCTTCTCTCATTTCTGGCTACGGGAGGTGGGAGAAAATTTCCACATTCAAAATAAAACGTCCAAGAGTGTGTGAATAATGGTACTCGGAGGCACAGGTATTATAAGAATAATAATGTCTCCGAATATGAACGTGAATATAAATGTGGGCACAAAGAAGAGTAATGCTAACATTGTAGGGTCATTTTGTCCTTTTACCATAGTTGAAGCAGTGTGAAGGAGAGAAATGTGTGAGAGATGTGTTATTATATACACAGACTGAACCTACACACACATGCACACACATAAAGGCGAGCTCATTAAAATGACTCCCCATAGCTCTCTGCTCTCACAGTGAGTCTTTGGGAAGCCTTGTTGTTGTATACTCATACAGTATATGCATCCGCTATGAGGAGAAAATTTACTCTATAGAAGTGGGAACAAAGTGGGGAGTCCCCTGCATATGAGTGTGTGTGTGTTTGTGTAAGACCACCTCGTGACGCAAATCTGAATAAGTCCACCTGGGTTTACCTGGGGGGTCTGTGGGCAGCGGTTGGCATTGAAACCTTAAGATGTGTGACTATGACTGCATGTGTGTGTGTGTATGAGTGTGTGTGTATGTGTGTGAGAGAGCAGATGGCGGGGGTCAGTGCGTGCCTACTGTTGTGGGGCTTGTTGGTGTGTGTTGGCTAAATATAGCGCAGTAGTGACAGAGCCGCTCAGAGCACAGTCACTGACTCTGTCGCCACTCTCACTTTAATTCTTTGATCAGTTCAGCTCCGTTCATTTCACCTCAATGTGGTCGAGTCACTTCAAAGCGAGCAAATTCATTTCAGGTAAATTAGTTTTAACGATAAACTAACTAGCCGCAGAATGACACGTGAAGATTCTCATTTTACCTGACAACTGTTATCATCATCAGCAATTAAAATAATAGCTTTTAATCAGAAAAGCAGTTTTCCTTCAACTCATTCCTTTAACTTACTTTATAACTGTGTGATAGATTTTACCAGGACCATAAACACTCAAGTAGTGGCAGGGCCCTTTCTTTACCTCAAATGTATAGAGAAACAAGCTCTTATTTGAAACAGGCTAGTATTAGAGACAGTCCCTTATTTCAAGTTTTTCCCATGTAATAAGTGTATAAATAAGACCTACTCTTGTTTGTATTTATTGTTAATGCAAATTCAGAATTTCCTCCATATTTACCTGTTTTCTTGATACAAACAACATGACTTTACACTTTTTGTGTAAATTGTATGCATATGCAAGTCCAGGTTTGCATGCATGCATGTGCCAGTACTTCCCATTAAGTTCTCTAGAGAACTGATCCATAATCTGGTGACCTTCGTTGACATGGTCATGAAAATAAACATGTCGTTAGTTTGTGAAATCGTCATAGTTTGATTTAGGCAACAAAGCTTCCTAACATAAGTTAACTCATGTTACACGTACACGGATATGAACACGGGTCTCCTGGGTGAAAGTCCTGTGTTTATTTGACCAATCCATCATCTCCAGTCTCCACGTCACCTGACATTTCGTGTGGTATCTGGACACATCTGCTCTCCAAAGATGTTAATGGAAAGGATCAGCGTATCACGCGAGCAAAATTTCACTGTGGGTTATTATTTAATAATAAACTATGTCATTTGTATGTAGATTGATTAGACAGATCTGCAAGTTTCTCTTTTGAACAGAAACACTGTTTTCACTCACTAAATAATTCCGGGAAGTAACTTCACAGCAAGTGATTGATTTTTGAATTAATCAGTCAGTGAAAACAGTAATAAGTTCATTTCAGTTTTACAAAAAACAGATGAAGAAAAAATACTTTAATGTACACGGCTAAAGGAGGCACACCTTATTCCTCTAAATCAAATGGTGGGTAGGTTGAGATGGATTTTTCTCTCCACTACATCCCCAAACTAACGTAACTACTTGGTGTTTGCAATCACAAAGTCAGCCAACCGAATCAGCTCAGACTCTCATCTAATCTTCCTCTCATCTGGGTGGCTTGTTTGATCAGACTCAGCACCAGCGAGACTCGACTACACCACCGTCCACTCCGACGTCCTGACACATTCAGCATCTCTGAGATAATATTTTCCAGCCCTCCTCCTCTCCCCTCGCTGGCTACAGCAACAAAAACACAGAGAATCTGAAACTATTTAGATCTCCTGCAAAGACCTGTTTACATCTCTTCATCTGTTTTGCTTGTCATCCCCCAATTCTCTGCTTCCCCTCCAACACGGAGGTCAGTGAACTGTTATCAGGGCGCTGCAGCTTACACAGCTCAGGGTCAGAGGTGCTGCACTTAACAGGTAACCTCACAGAGACGGCCATTGTCACTGAGCTTGAGTCATGACAGGCTGCGAAGAGTGAGGGTAAAATACACAGCAACTGATAGGACTTCATGCAAAAATGGCTCAGTCAGATAGCAAATGGTGGTTTATAATAAATAGTTATAAAAGAGTGGTAGATGTGAGTATTTGATGTTGTAGACTACTGTAGAATATTGATCTGTATGTGCCCTATAGTTATCTATATATTTATCTTATTTAGTAACACTACTGTCTTCACAGCCATATTGCAAACCAGCACTTGCAATACTGCAAACGCTGCAGCTAATGATCACAGACTGATGACGACATACATACACATATGCAAATGCACATATGCTACACTGTCTCTGACAAAACGCGTACACACATATTATCAAGTCTCAGACAACTTGCTGCATCAAAACATATTTTTCAAACCGCAAACAATGACAAATATTTGCCAGTAAATATGGAACATAACATCACACAATGCTGTCATGAAGAGTGGACATATGGAGCATACACTGATCATACGCACTGACAGCACATGAGTTAACACAGTCATCTACACCGACACCAATATAGTACAAGCAGATCCATGTGCACACCTTAAACAGATCAATGGGTGGTGTTGGTGGTGTCAGTCCCAGAGTATGTGAGTGGTCTGGTGTGGAAGCAGTGGAAGAGTTTTTTATTGTTTTTTGTGAGCTTCCATGGTCTCACTCCAAGATATCGCTCCATCCCACCAGCCAGCTTTCAGATTCAGCACAAAGCATATGTTTATCTCACTTTGACTGATTTTTAGCCACTAACAGCAAACAGGCCTCCACTGACAGTCCAGAACATTTGCTGTAACAACACACCAACTCCAGCTCGTCTGTCCTGCATTTCAGTGGGCACCAGACTTCTGTCTTTTTCCTCCACTTTGCTCCTCTCACAGAGCATAATGAAGAGGAAGCATACAACTTTCATACATTCAACTTTTATGTTTTTTTCCCCATAGTTTAAACATTTAAGCATTGATCATACTTCAGGATGGAGGCAGACAGCTGCTGACTTACACACAGATGTGCTTGTGCTACTATTCAGGGTCAGGCTATGCAGACATGTTTCATAAATGTACATGAGAAAACATGATGACAGCAAGGACAGGAGTTCATTTGTTTGTTGGCTGAACAACATGAAAAAGTCAAAAGGGAAAAAAATGATGTGGACAGTCCACATGGTCACACATCGTGGGCTGCATGTGGACGTCTGCAAAGGCAGATGAAGAAATGTACTTCACACAGACCCAGAAACAGCCTCTGTGGATAATCTGTGTGTTTGCATACTTTGCATCCATCTGCATCCTTTAACTGACTCTGTGCATTTTGCTCATACATTTTGCATGGCTTTGTATTACACAACTAACCAATATTCGCTACATTTGCTGAGAAGCAGGTTTTAAAGAAAGTCTCAATCATGGGGTGAAAACCTCTCCACTCCACATACAGTTCTCTGGTGGGCATGACGTACCCCCACTTGCCACTTTAGGCACTTGTTAAACCCCATTGAAGAACTCACAGCATACATATCTTGGAGTGGTCTACCCTTGGCACTTCCCACCTTCTTTCTTAACACAAACACGTCTGCCGAGGAGATGGAAACTTAAACTGAACACTTGATTTGAAAATGTTTCTTCTTGGTCTCCGGTAGGTGAGATGGAAGAATTCCAACAGTGTCCAGAGTGGGCACTGTCCCCACCCCTGTTGAAAACCACAGTGCACTGGCTTCCACTCATTGTGTTTAATGTGGCACGTCATTCAGCAGGTAGATGAAATTGCTGCTTTTTCTCTTAACTCTAATGGTTTGCTGGCTCATGAAAACAAACAAAGACTTGGGTATTTTGACACTGACATCATGCACCAGGTGGGTCCTGATCAGAACTCCTTGAGTCACCAAAAAGTACAAATTCCCACATCTGAAAATTAACATAAAAACAGGCAAGAGCACCTCGTCACAGTCTAAAGCAGGAGTTGTGATTTTCTGGGATGCACATAGTGGAAGGTGCACAGGAGGTCACTTGGTTAAGCGGCAACCTCCGGCACTGAAAAATGAAGCCAATGCGGAAGTGCAAAAAAGCAGCAGTTCCTCGAATAACCGCTAGAGCAGGCCGCAGAAGGGAGTCAGTTACATTTGAGCCCCATGTTAAAATGTCAGATTTTATGACAGAAAAAAAACATATTTACAGCCTGGTTCAAAACATGGCTCTAGTCTCATAAGCTGTTTTTCTACTCCATGACAACTCTGGGGGGGGGGGCGAATTTTTTTATAAGGCGTTCGTTTAAAATATACAGCATACATCATTATGCACAGTTCATAGCTGTCGTGGCGCCACTTTGATTGACAGCTATGAACTGACGGTCTAAAGGGCGTCACCCCGGCTAATTCTAGTCACTGAGTTTGGGAAAGAGATCGTCGTGGGGTTAGCCAGCTAGCAACGCTATTTAGCATTTAACCTAGCTGATTAGCCATAGCTAGTTTGATTATTTCGAATAAAGCAGCTTTTTTTCAGCCAATAGCGTTCATTCGACCCGCCTCAGCTCCGCCCTCGCTCCACCTCTTTGTCCATATTTGGAGTAACCGGAGGTAGGCTACCAAGATGGCTACGCACTACGATTTGCTTCATTTTTGCTCTTCACAAACCTATGGGTGACGTCACGGACACTACGTCCATATTTTATACGGTCTATGCTTGGTTGCATTTATAAGCTGTTGTCTTTATGCTCGTATGTTGTATGTTTACATTTGCATTCAAATGCATTTTTATAGGAGTGCATGTCGACTTCCCTCCAGTTGCCCGTAACAGGCTTCTTGTAGGTGTGTATGTACAGATTTACGAGTATCTTCGGAAAAACATAATTCCTGTTTAACACACAGTATGATGCTGCTGCTTTGTGTGGTCACTGCGCACACACTGAGGTTTAGATGTCTTAGCAGCAGTTGTCGAGTAAAATACAAGCTGAAAAGAATAAAAGAGTTTATTGAAGCAAGAAACACCAATCCAACATTGATTGACAGCAACAAAGAAAGGTAGTAATCCAATAGAACACTCTGAAAAAAAGTATATGAATGGTCTGAGTTGAAAATGAAAAAATGCAGTTATACTCTGAAATCCATTTTCTCACTGATTTGCTTGGTTACACATCATTGCCATAATGTAATGTGATCATTTGTATGTTATAATAAAAGTGATCTCAGTGAAAATCAAAACCCCACAGTGGAGTGTTAGTTCCCACCAGGGAGCACACAGGACTACAAGGACCCCATCATGTGCTCCCAACAGACTGTTCAACAGACCACATGGAACCGAGCTGTCCGGTCCAACAAAGCGCCTCTCACAAGTTTTCAAGAACATTAATGCTAATCATCATATTCGTTGTGGGATTTAAATAGTTTCATCAAAGTGCTTCCTTCGAGCAAATCTTTTTATTGGCAACTACTTCAACCTGACCATGTGACCCTGCCACATCTCTAGCAGCATTCAGGTCCGATTTAATGAGCCTCCATCGCAGCTCAAACTTTCGCACTCTTTTGCTGCTAATCTGTGATGCTTCCTTTGAACTGCGCTTGTGCCCGAGCAGCCAGGACCAAACAGAATCCAACTGTAAGCTGTCACAACTGTCTGTCTGGCCAACCCTGACGCACAGCTAACATTCATTTACACAGAAGCCTTGTCATCTGCGGTGGAATCACTTCTCTCAGACAAGACTGCCGACGTCTCACAGCCTGATTAGTATGTTATGCTTTGAGTAATGAGCATTGATTATTCAGTCTAATTTACCTGCATATGTTAGTGATTGCCGCTTCGCTGATTTTTTTTTCTCCAGTGCTTGTTTGGCTGCAACTACACACAAGTCAAGTCAAGATGGATTTGAGTCTCTGCTGCTGCTGCTTGTTTCACCACCTTTCCTGCTGTTTGAATATGTGACATGCTTGTGCCATTGTTACAGATCTGTCTTATCTTACACTCTGTTTTTGAGTATAGGCTTTGTGAAGATGTTTTATCTTATCTAATAACTCTTTAGCTAATGAATCAATAATGCATTCATCTATCAAACACAGAAATAAACAATCCTTGTACACGTGGAAATGCGTGAAAACGGGTCATATTTTTTTTACTGTCGTTTCTTAAATGAAAGTCAAATAGCAGCACGATAATTCAACAATAAAATGAAACTGTTCAGAACATATCACAGCTGGTCACTTGTAAAGGCTGCATGCATGAGGCGTTGGAATTGACTGTACTGTGTTTTAATTCAGCTTTATGTCATTTTCACAGCACCAATCACATCTGCTTTCATATAATAACAGAGTCGTGTCGTACTCCCAACTCTGCTGGTCTGAGTTTCTCTTTTAAAAACTAACTGTAAAGTAATCATTTATTCCAGTCGATTCTATTTTGTCATTCTTTTGTTCAATCTGAAACACAACTGCCGAGCAGAATGATACATTAGCTCTTCTTCATACTGTCTCGTCCATCTCGTGATTTCACCTTTTTATTGGAGGTGAAAAAGTTAGTGGGACCCTGACAAGTGTTACTTTGTCTGCCTTTCTGTGTGTGTGTGTGTGTGTGTGTAGATTATATGTACTATTAGTGGTACCTCCTCTCTCAACCCCAGGATCCAGCTGCTCCAGCCCTTCGACCCGATTGGTGCGGCACCTGGACAGCGGACCAATCACAGCCGTCCCACTAAGTGCAGCCCTACAAAAGCGCTGCCAGCTTGGCCAGACATGACGGCTGAATGTTGGTGACAGGTCGCCTCTGTGTTGGAATTTTCCACACTTTGAAAGAGGACTGAGTACTCGTGTTTTGCTTTATGTTTTGTGACACTTTGAGTTAACCTCTCTTGTTCTCGTTAAACCTATGACGTGCGGCCAGGCTGTAGGTTATTAATCCTGACTGTTTCTGACGCTGTTTCTTTATTTCAGATTAATCATTGTATTAGTTAACAGTAGGTGCAGGGGTGCTGTTTCTGTTTGTTGTTTGGGTTTCTGCTGAGTTTGGTAGCTAGCGTTTGTTTTCTTTTATATTGGATTAGATAATAAAATTAGTAGCTCTTAGAGAGTCCTCCTTTTGTTATGTTCTGTTTTTGATTTAAATAGCACCCATTGGCCCTCTTCTTAGGTTTGTTTGATTTGTTAACCTCGATTCTTGACTTTAAGCTTCAATAAACTGCTTGACCCTTTTACCATCTGGGTTTTTCGTGTTGCTTCCCTTTCCCCTGCGAGCTGAGTTGTAACACAACTTTTTGACCGCTGGTAGTGCTGTGGAGCAGTGTTTTTACAAGTGGGTAACCATTTTGTTATCATTGCCCATAGACTCACAGCAAATTGATACACATTCGATACGGCTGCCAGTTTGACACTATTCTGATCAAAGTTGGTGGCAGCAATGTGGAGAAGAAATCAAGCAATGTGCCACCCAAGGTAGTGAGGAAGAAGACTGCTAACAAGTAAAAATGGCTACTAATAATGCAGAATTTTAAATATGAAATTATCAGCTTTGCAAATATTCTATGAAGGACAAAATTTTACACATTCACCTTTAAGGCGATGTGCATTAGCCAAACTAAACTCATTTAAAGTTTCCACTACACACAAATTTGCATTGCGTGTTTTCCTTAATACACTGGCAAATAATGATATTCTTTAATGACAAGAAGTCACTCTGTAACAGAAGAGAAGAAGACAAACATCCAGCCTTCATCAGAGTCACAAGCATGCAATACATATGCCTCTTAAAAAGCACACACGCAGGGGATCTCATTAGGGTAACTGGCGTTGTACACAAGGGACTCGGCCATTTAGATAACAACCAATCAGCATTCAGCATTAAAACAAGGGAAAAGGTAAAGACAAGTTCACCTTAAAAGAAATGTATGGACTGTCAACCAAACTTTCAAATAATAATAATACACATTCAGATCATAAATAGACACTATTTAGTCAAACTAACACTGAGTCATCATCCATGAAGCCTTTTCTCTTGGAAAACCAAATGTGCTGTTTAGAAACACTTCCACAAATATAAATCTCACCGTTTTGTAATGTATGTATCTGAGTGTGACGTTTCCTTCGTTTCATTCTCGTGCGTCAAGCCATAATGGGATTATCAACATCCCCTTTGGCTGGAGGGTGAAAAACACCCTCTGCAACCGCATCTCGTAAGAACCTGTAAAAGCCACATAACGGTCAGATTGACACTTTACTGCAAGTATTTTCAGGCAGTATATTTTGGTTTTACAAGAAAGCAGGCTTCAGGGACGAGAACTATGTGGCTGATCTGGCTTCTGGTTAACTACTCCGTCTCTGATAACACAGCGCAGAGCCTCTTCCCTGAGCTTTCAAATGGGAATCATCCGGGGCTGTCTCCCACACAGGGAATGAGACGGTCCCAAACGTGGTAAAAGGCTGACTATGACACGACTGTTGTATAATAAAATCGACAAAGTATAAACCTGCATTTATCAATGCAAAATTTATATTTGCTGCAAATTTTCTTTGCACTAACAGCAATCCATCTCAAAGGCAAATTGAAAAAGGAGCAGATCAGAAAATAGATAAAATAACATAAAGGCCTGTCTGTAATGTGCTTGTTTTAAATAAAAGCCTTGGTTCTTTCTGACCCAAGAGTTCATTCTATAAATACAACAGTGATTATGTGTCAGTAAATGAAAATGGTCCATGATTATTCAGGTCCTTGAATTTTTTTTTTTTTTTTTTTTTTGAAAAGATGTAATATGTATTTTAGAGTAAATTGGCCAGTTGTTCTTTTTTTTTCATGGGAGTGAAGAGCAGCAGGGACCGTGGGAGGGTCTTAACCAGGAACAACATCAATAATGAGGTCACTCTTTCCGTATGTGAGTGTACATGAGAAACTGTATTTTCACTTGTGTTCATGTGTGTGTCTGTGTACGTCTGAGAGACGGAAAGTGTGTGCGAGAGAGAGAGAGAGAGAGAGAGAGAGCGATGGAGAGGGGGGCTTTGAGGGGTCAGTGTTGTTGTTGTGCTAATACAATTTAGTCCTAATTAGCTGGCTGCCTCCGAGCCTCAAGTGTCCTCTCACAATACACATCATTTCCCAACAATCAATTTTCATGAAAACAAGAATTAGCCCTGAAACTACAACGTGATGACCCAAAGTATTCATTGTTGTGCTTCTTTCGGTTGTTTTTTTCTTGTTTTATGTTCTTCATGAACATGACATTTCAGCACAGACTAACGTCCCAAAAGACGAATAGCCAAAAGTGATGAGTTGTCTTGTATCTTGTCTCCAAGAAAGCTTGTCTTGGCTTGTTTGGAAACCCCGAGAGTTGACAGACTGACAGGGACTGCTCCACTGGGACCCTGTCAGACACTGTGTGTGTGTGTGTGTGTGTGTGTGTGTGTGTGTGTGTGTGTGTGTGTGTGTGTGTGCCAGTCCCCCTGTGTGTGTGCCAGTGAGGGTCACAGAGTGCCTGTGCGACACATGGCTTGTTGTATCTGAAATCAGGAAAAGAAATATGATGGTGACAGAAAAGATTCAAGAACACTCGGCAAAAATAAAATGAAAAAAAAAAAGTTAGAAATTGGTCTTGAAAATGATCTTGGTGAAAGGCTTCAGTCACAGTTATTAAAGGAAGGGATGGGAGAATCCAAAACGACTTGGTAAATAAAGACACACATGTTTTACATCATGACCTCCATGTGTTCTGTAGGTTTATCTTTTCACTTTAGACAGAGAAATGCTAACTGTGTCTGCTGATGCCTGATACATAACATACAGACATGACTGATATCAATCTACTTGTCTGACTCTCTGAAAGAAAATGACTTACATGTTAAAATGTTGATTGATTTTGATGATAATGATTTGTATTTGTATAGAGCTGGTGTCAGGATGTGGTTAGTCTGTTTACCACAAAGACTGGAAGCAAGGAGAAACAGCAAGACCGGATCTGTCTCAAATAACAATTAAAAATTTCTATTTATCTTGCTGATTTATTAACTTACTTGACATGTATCCCATTGGGTTAACCCGTTCATAAGAAGAAATCTAAATGTCATTTTTACACTTATTTGTTACAGATTCATCAATGGAGATATAATGTGTGTATTATTGAGCTTTAGAAGGATTGCTGGACATTTTTCTTTACAGTTGGACAGGGACAGGACAGCTTCTACCCTCTTACCATTCTTCATGATAAGTCACGTCAACCATCTGTTGACTGTAGCTTCATTTTCACCATGCAGATATGAGATATAATCTTCCCATCATCTGCTCTCCACCTGGGAGCAAATAAGACTATTTCCCAAAATGTTACCTTCCAGTTATGTTTTGGCAACATCTCCATCTATCTGTCTCTCTCATCTGCCTCTGTCTTCCTTTATTTCCCTCATCTCTATGTGTGTGTTGTTTGTGTTTTCAGATGCAGTCATGCCTGACCTGTCCAGCAGACGCCCTCAGTGGCCAGTCTTATGTCCCCGGCAGGGGAAACCCAGACACAACCTGCTGTGTGACTCCCCAATCTTCTCCTAAGAAATTCCAGCTGCTCAGTAGGAATCAAAGTTCAGAGTTTAGTAAAACTTCAGAGCTGAGCAGTGTCCAAAACAGCAAACACGAGTTGACAAATCAACCCTTAACTTCCCTCACAAGAAAACAAAATGTGAGCAAATGACAAGTCTCTGCCCTGAGCTCCTCAACCCATAATAAGAAAAACAGAAACCTACCGAACTGCTCCATTTGCACAATGTGCTATTTACGAAGAAGAATGTACAAACAGAATTTCAAACTCAGCAAGTCGATCAGAACGACTGAATGTTCAAATATAAGACTATACAATCTTTCCAAAACATTTGTGTACAGTTACTCACAAAAACACTCTAATGACAATACACAGAACTAAACGCTGGCTCATTGTTGGAAGTGGTGTAGAGAGGGGGAGGATGATGTCATCCATTGGTCCAATTCAGAGGGTTGTAACATTTCTCCACCCACAACTCAATCATTTCCCCCTGAGAAGCAATGTTTGATTCAGTAAGATCTGGAGCCTCAGCCATAACATTTTCCAAACCTTTCTTATAATAATAAGAAGAAAGGTAATGATAACAATAGCGCATGAGACAGTGGTTGCTATTCTGTAAGTCAGGAGGACAAGGCGACTGTGGTCAGGCAAAATGATGGTTGGCACAAGACTGGACCCAATATTAAGGCCTCTTTTTCAATGGTGCTGTAGTTTGCTGGTAACAGAGCGGATGATCAATGCCACATTCATCCTCCTGCAGGAGCACTGCACCTGGATCAAGAGCAATGGTGTTCCCCTCCACTTTAAATGGGCAGGTGGTGTTTGGGTGGTTGGGGACAGTGGACTGCAGAGAGCTTTGGTGGCCTCAAAGGCAGACTGACATTTCTGTGAACACTGGAAGAACAATGTGGGCCTTGCTAGACTCGTCAATGGAGCTACTGCATCAGAGGTTTTCGCAGAACACAGAAATACCCACCAATCTCCAGATGGGGAGCTGGGAAATCTAAGACTGTTTGCACCTTGTCAGCAACCCAGAAGACATGGACTTATCCTACTTGTTTACCTAGAGAGGGAATGACAGCCTTCCCAAGTTCACATTTGACCAGCTGAGTGTAACTGTAGCGGTACTGAAGTGGTCAAATGTTCAGCTTGGAAAGTGGTGGTGCATTTCTCAAATCAAATGGCATTAATGTATATTGTAAAAAAAAAATAAAGAAATAAAAAAAGAGCTTGGGTTAAGAAGGTTTCCATTCAAATCCACCAGAAAATTTGAACCAAATTTCGAGAAAATTTTTTGCAAAGAAAATGTCAATGAACGCCTACTGGCATTATGCGATTATTCAAAGTTGTTGTTCATTGAAATAATCAATAGGTGGTGCCAATTCTCCAGTCACATGCAGTTATACCATTGCAGAAGAAGAGAGGGCAATAAAATGATGCAATTAGATGATCAAAACTGAAACAGTGGAGATCAATGTAGAAATCACTGTGGACATGTGCCAATCCTGTTTGTTCCATGCCTTCATTTGATGGACAGTCTCCCTATCACTCCACACAGGTCTGATGCTGTAGTCTGCTGCTATTTCCCATCTCTTCAGTGGAGCCCAGGCTTCAGTGGATGTTTAAGTCACATGCCTCATGGATGTCATGATTCATTCGCTGAACCTGTTTCTATTGCACTTTGTCACATTTTGCTTTTATCACCACAACAACTTTTCCACCTCAGCCAACCGTAACCAACTTTTTTTTCCTGCGATACTTTGACAGTTTTTTTTTAATGTGCAAATTTATTACGTGCATAAAAACGAGTAGAGGGAAACGCACCTGTTCTCTCTCACCACATCAGCCTTGTGACCTGCTGCCTGCCTCCACATCTGCACTGCGTTGGCTAATTAGTCTCTCTCTATAGAGATGATGTGTCAGCACAATACTTTAGGTAAGAAGAGTGGGAGTAAGTTTGTTCTTTGTGTAAAACCTTTGATTTAACCTTCTTTGATGATTGATCAAATATTTTTCCATATCGAGCTTTTCTTTGTACCTGGGACGGTTTCAGTGATTCAAACTAAAATTTTGACCCTACCCTTGGAAGTTTCACATTTTATAGAGATACCAGATATAATTCTATAGAAAAGTCTGTGAAAGAAAAGGATAATTAATGTAATGTTTCCAATGTGTAATGTTTCCATACAAATATCACAGGAGTTGGCTCATATACAGTTTTTGGCACTCTCCAGTTGGATGCCATTGAATCACTGCAAAGGAGAAGGAGGATGCAATTGCATGTCAGCTTAAACCTTCTTCTCTGTTTCCATTGCACTTTGCTGCATTATGTCTTTATCAATACATCCTTTCATATACATACTTTTTTTTCAAAATTCCAATGAAAATGTGCATAAAAACAAGTAAATGGAAACAAAGCTTCTTTTCAATTCTGCTGTTTCATTTTTCACGTTACAGTGAGTTGAAATTATGACTGAATATCACTTTTAGTGTCTTTCTTCCTTCAGAGAATCTTAATTACTTACTGTATTTGTTCATTCTTTCTTTTTTTAGTTACTGCTGTTGCTAGCTCATTGTAGCATTCATTGCATTCATTCCCTGCTGCCATTCAGATGTCTGTTAAATACACATGGAACCTTCCATATTGCTACACGGAACATTGAGCATTGAGCATGGATTACATTCAGTTGCCAGCAATAAGATGGCAGCTCTGAACTAAATTCAACAACCTTTGGTGGTCAGACTCTGAGCCTCTTTTCTCCGGCCGACACTCTGAATCTACATTCACTGTTCTGGTAGTCAGGGATGGAGAAAAGGCAGCTTTAAGTGTTTGTTGTCTTGCACTGGCAGTAAAGTTCACTGCGTAAAACATCTGCTCCACTGTTGAACCAAGCAGATGGAAGCAGTAAATCCTTATTATTATTTTATTTTAAACCACTTCCTGAACCACGCAGGTGCAGGAAAGCATCTACCACCTGTCTCCAGCACATCTACATCTTCACAGACAGATTGAATTGGATTTAAAAATAATAAGGACCCATAGCTTCCATCTGGTGGGTAGAACTCTTGTGAAAAAGAAGGTTTTTACACTGACTATAGTTTGTTTCAAGTTCATTTTTAAGTGTTCATATAATATTTTATTTCAATGAGACATCAAAGTAAATTTTTTGCTCTTCATCTCAGTATTGGAAGTTTTTTTGGTTTTCATTTTTTTACCCCTGCATACACATATATATTTGGATGAGTAAAAGTCATGATGTGTTGTAGAGCCACTGTTTTGATAAATCATGTCATTCTTATAATATCAATGCACGCAATGTGTTACTCACTATCAATCAGGGGTGTCCAAACTTTTTTCCCTTGGAGGGCCAAACCTTCCTCTATACGGCCTCTGAGGTTCCTCTGTCAGAGGAGCGAGCTGGGCTCTGGACACCAGAGTCAATCGGTGCCTCGGCACGCGCTTTATTTTTTTTATCCCGAATTTCCCCTATGGGGGATCAATAAAGAATTATCTTATCTTATCTTACTAGAATAAACCAGAGAAGGGACCAAATTCAGACCATAAAAATGGAGACAGTCGTGGGTGCAACAAGCAATAAGAAGCAACATTGATTAAATAGGCTGAAACTTCAGCAAAACATCACCAAAGACAGACAACACAGACTGAACACTGTTTCCCAGGTGGTGGTTCATTTTGTTGTATCGTTATACTGCTCACTACCTGCTAGCCCCAGCAAGGGTGTGACTGCTACTTGGGTTTTCATGAGTTTGTTCAAGTTAAACCAATTGTATCAGGGTTTTTATCATCTGAAACTTGATTCCTAAGCAGGTACTGGGATAATGAGGTGCATCTGTGTCACGTCTCTGCGCTCAGCTTTGAGTTATGGCTCCTAGAAGTCGTATGATTTTGACCCAAATTAATCAGGTGCAAAGGCTTTTAAAGTGTGTTAATAACCTTCATGAGCTGTGTGTCACAGCCTCTGTTGCTGCGCCAACTGCTGACTGTGGTTGTAAGCGGGCCAGACTAAATGTGTTTTTAGCATGCACCTGTCCCTTTCACCTCGCCTCACATCTCTCCCTCACAGTCTCTCACACTTTGAAAATCTCTTGTCTACACTGATGTTAATTTTGTTTGTTTTTGTTTATAATGGGAATTTTTTTTATGTGTATCACACAAAATGAGAACCTGGATATGAAATAGAGTGCAATGTGTAAAAGGGAAATCGGTTTTATTGCACAGCAGACACAAATTGTTTTCATCCGCATGTTTAGAAGAATCTTTGAGGACACAGGAAATACCTTCACAACAGCAGTAAGAGTGGCTGAACAACCTTATGGGGTTTTCAAAGCTCATCAGGCTTTTTTGATGCATGTCTGTGTGACTCAGATATAATGGATAGAGAGAAAGAGGAAAGTGTTATTATTCATTTACATGCACAGGCCCAAAATGCACACACATGCAGATAGAGAGATGTCAGGGGTTGCCACATGGTCGTCGCTCCGAGCAGTTTGGTGCCTTGCTCAAGGGCTCCTCGGCAGTGCCTGGGAGGCGAACCACATTTCGGACTTGAACCATCCACCCTCTAGTTCCCAAGCCAAGTCCATACAGACTGATCTACATCACTCATGAGCCATATCCAAAAGATGCTAACTGGGATATAAACTATGTGTAACTAAGTAAAACAGTGGATGAGGAGATGGATGTTTGAGGCAGGAGTTGCTCAGTGGCGCCCCCTGGCCAGAGAAAAGAGGGACGTAGCTGCAGCTGGAGAATGAATGCAAGCGCTGAGCTTGCTCTCTTAGCTTTTTTATTCTAATAATTAAACAACTCTGTTCAATGCCACAATCATGCCAATGCAAACAAAATTGTCGTGATGAACGTACCTTAAGTCTCATCTGGCCCGGCAGTCAGTGCTCGCCGCTGCTGGTGTGTGCTTTGTGCTACTGGGTCAGCCTGAGTCTGCAGCTGCTCTCACTGGTTCCTCAGCTGAGGGGCTGTAAACTGTGATTACTGTGATTAGAGGGCATTAACGTTATTTCAAATTTCATCACGTAAATGAGTCTGTTAATGCTGATCAGCAAACTTGGGTTTAATCTACTTTGTTGCAAATTGAGGACTGAATTGACTGAAAGCTTGTATTGGAAAATAAGGGTGGAGCGCTAACTTTAATGCCAGCCTATGTAGAGCTTATATTACACTTAATGTTATCATAACCGATGGAACTGATAATCAGAGTTACTACAATAGCCATCCAAGCAGTTTTCCTTTAAAGCTGTGTCTTTGTTTCTGTGATGACAGAGTTAATGTCTGACCCTCGGTGCTGCTCCTGTAAAACATTATCACCTTCGTTGGCTCACCCTAACAAGTAAATGTGACAAGGTGACACAGGACTAACTGAAACACTGATACACAATCTCTCCCCTGTAGTACTTGTTCTGGTGTTTTCTGTTTCTCCGTTTCTGTCTGTTTTTCTGCCCTTGTTCTCTGTAAATCACACCGTGACAAGCTTGTTACTATAAAGACCTCCATAAATAGAAGTGACCTACACCGGACACAGGTATAGGGTCATATAGTGTGAAGAAGTGGGAAAGAACACATTTTGAAAGGGGGTTATTCTTATAGTGCATGAAAGTATTTATATTTAAATGAAAGTGCATTGAGTAATCCTGGCAGCAGTAGCACTGTTGAGAAGAAGCTGGCAGCATAATGCCCTTGTAGTTAGAGAAAGTGAGACTTTCATAAGTCACAGGTACAATTACTGCAAAGGTCAGTGTGTGGCCAGTTAACCCCTGGACTAACTCATTAGCTGAGCTGAGGATCTGAGCGACACTCAGAGGCCTAAAGTGGACATTATTTTGTTAACAGAGAACCGATTATAATGAGGCAGGACTTTTTTTTTCCTCTTTAAAATAACTAACACTGCTCCAGTGGGTGCAGGGGACACCAGATGCTCTCTTGCTCCACTTCTTTTTTTTTCATTTCCATTTTTATTTGTTCCATTTCCATTGTCTTTTTTCTAACTTCTGCAGTTTGCATGATTTTACATTTCCAAAATAAACACAACCAGATTGTATCATATATTTATTTCATATAAAACTGTTTCCCAATTTAAAGTGGGTTAAATATGATTCGACTAAACTTTTGCACTTTAAAGGACTTTATATTCAGAATGTCTGACCATCCTTTGCAGTGCTGTAAATCATGAATGCATAGCTTGCCCAGTATATCCACACAAGACATGTCTCCATTAAAACACATTCTCTGGCAGTAAACATTAGATCAGCAACACTTCCAGAACTGATGTGTGGAACTTCAAACCTTCACTGAGTTTGTGATGGAGCTTTAACAAGCAGTTTTTGTCTCTCCTCTCTTCCAAGATTGACAGTGACCAGTGCTTGTGTCCAGTTAGAGATCATCTGATTCTAAATCATTGTTGGGCTCTGAACTCAGCAATGAGTTTGTCAGATAGTGTGGAGGGCTGGCTGACCAGAGCAAAGCCCTGCTGCCTGTTCACCTTATCCACTTACTGTTCAGGCGTGCAACTTAAGTGTCTTTGAATAAAAATGCATATTTTGTCAAATACATAAGAATATTTGTGTAAATTGAGTCTGGGGACTGGGGATTTCAGTTCCACACTGTCACACATTCAGTTCTTTGCTGGACCCAAGAGCAACACACAGATGCAGGGGACTGAGAAAAAGGGATTTATTAAACACAAAAAGCTCCAGGACTGACAGAGAAAGACAAAAGGCGACAAACTAAGGAGTCCAGGTGGTGAGGAGCTGGTAGATGAGTCCTGACGCTGGCTGGTGGAGACGTGGAGGTGAAGACTGAGCACTGGAGACAAAGGGGAAACTGGAACACACTGGAGAAAGACACAAAACACTGAGCACTAGAGATCACCAGGGAAGGGAGAGGGGACCCAGCACCTGCAGGCCACACCTCCAGCCACTGAAACAATGCCTGTACAAAAAGACAAAACCAAAAACACTGGAGCAAAAGGCTGAAAATGCACTGAAAACAAACCAACAAAACACAAGAGGATCAAAACCATGACACCACACAATTCTACATTTATGCAAAAAGTTTCTTTTATGTGTGATAATATCTGTAATTCCATTAAAACAGATTCCAGTAACCCCTTTAACTATACATGAACACATTTCAGCCTGAAAAAATACTTAGAAAAAATATCCAGACCCAAAGCCAGTTTGTGGGGCTGACATGGAACAGCAACAAAACTACAAATGCATGTCAAGTAAAGCATTAAATACATAAGACAGGTTGAGGAAGGAAGCTAATCCACAGGAGCACATGGATTTTCTCATTAATGCTCACTATATATATAATGTTTATAGGTGCAGTATGCTTACTTTTGAATGCATAAACTGCATGCAGTATTACAATGTACTGGCCAATAAGAGTACAGTATAACGTACAGACAGGTGACAAATCAAAGGCAGACCTGAATAAATGAGTGATAGAAACATAATGAATGCAGATGGCTCCGCACAGGGCACAAGGGCTCACTAAATGGATGCTTTTTTTTTCAGACTTAAAGGTGTGCGTTTGCATGGTTCGGATTTTATTAATCTTAATCGTGGTGGAACTGGAGGCATGTGCACAAGCCCCACTTCCACACTCACAGTCAGCCATAAATAGAGACAAACATGGCCTTAATCATGAGTACTTCTGCCTGCTCCACCACTCATTAGACCCGACAGTGAAGAGAAGTGAAATCACACCACATCAGTGAGGTTCTCCTACAAAGCCACAGCAGTTACCGTTAAGCACGGCTATGGCTATTTATAACACATGCATCAGTATTCATCACATGTACCTACTATGTCTTAATCATAGTCAAATGTCAGAAAGATAAACAATAATTTAGTTCATAGCAGTCATATTGGAATAGGATACAATAAAAGATGATTAACAGAGACATTTTATGATTCCACCAATATGAATTAACATGATCAAATTGATTATGCAGAAGCAATCAAAAATGACAGAAAATATAGTTGTTTTATTTACAGATAATTCTCCTAAAGCAAACTGATCATCAGTCAAAGACAATGAAGGAACAAGCTAGTAAAGGACAAAGCTCTTTGTAGTAAAGACAGAAATCAAACATTATTTATTGATTTCAAAGTTAACTGTTGATATTTCCACACATTTGTCATATAACATAAAAATATGTATCGAAAAAATTATGAGGTTATAGAGCTATGAATGATTTGAGCTAATGCATTATTCATCACTTATATGGCATTTTATCAAAGCATGATAAACAATTTAATCCAAATTTATTATTTGCAAGATGACTATATTATTTATATACATTTATATAAATGATGATGATTCTTTGAAAACACCTGTAGGAGATTTTTGGATATTTTGTGTCACATTATTATTAGTGAGTCCAAGATAGTTTTATTGCAACAGAAGGCTTATGTGACTCCACATTTAGAATTAGTCTTTATCACCAAAAAAGGGCATATTTGGAATAATGCTGTTCATCCCTCTGCTGCAGGTCAGAGACTGAGTCTACCACCAGGAGCATGGGAGCTGTTCTGAAGTTCATGGTGGTTACATTGGTTTTGTGTTTCTCCAGTGGGATCCTGCCCTGACAGTTCTGCATCACCCCACTTCTCCTTTAGTTCCTCTGTGTATCTCTGTTGCTGCCGTTGGCGACGTGAAGCGCTTTCTGGGCGCCAGCTGACTTTTTCATGGAAAGATATGATGTCATTTCAATCAGCAATAAAGAAACAAACACTGTTTACTTGAAATGTCTGACTATAAATAAAGAGGCTCTTGTTTATTATGTGTAATGTTACTGAGGGAATACTTGTCATTGACGAGGAACCTAATGGTGAGTAGAGCCTTTATGGCTACACTGACGGTGAGCCCATCTGATGTAACTGCAGGCGCCTCCTCCTGTCATCTCCAAACACATCTCCTCGCTCATTTACACTTCTAAAGAGAGCCTACCTGCCTGAAGGAAGTACTTATAGGTGAGTATAGGCTTGCCTATGTGACGATGCTGTGATTAGAGGAAGCTTTGTCTTTGCACCCTCCAGCTCCATTTTACAAGCTGGAAACAGTGATGTCGATTCATTTTGCAGAGTTTTATGATTCCATCAGCACCCATTTCCATTTAAGGCGTAGAATCAATATGGGACAAATTTTGCAGCTGATAAACTGTGACGGCCCCACTGTGTGCGTGCGAGACCTATCGGCATGGAGGCAGCAGGGAAACACACACACACACACACACACACACACACACACACACACACACACACACACACACACACACTCCTTGCTTGAATCAAGGAGGACAGAAATAGATCTTCAGGTACTGTGCAACTCACTGCGGAGACAACAGGGTCGTCCTCTCTCAATGCTAGTCTGTGTCTGAGGATCTCTTTATCCATGACAGACTCCCTCAGAGGGGCGGTTTATAAAAAAAATGAGCAAGGAATAGGGAGACGAAGAGGAGGAGGAGGAGGGGGTGGAGGAGTGAAGGGAGGTAAACAAGGACTGTCACCAAGCAGCTCGAGAATTCTTTGTCACTTTGAGAAAGAAAGCAAACAGCTCCAGCAGAGAGAGGAAGGAGGTGTGTGTTTGTGTCAGCATCTCTGCATTAGGTGTATGTGTGTGTGTCAGCGAGTCTGAATGTGTCTTTGCGCCCGTGATTGAAAAGGATGGTACGAACTGTGGGAAGCCGTGGGAGGTTACTAGGAGTGTTGCATCATGGGAGGTGGGGTCAAATAGAGTTCAATGTTGAGCGAGTTGACCCAGAAGCATTGTCAGGATAACACACACACACACACATGCATAGGATAATGGCTGAGTCCAAAATTTAGCATCTTGGGGGCATAATGCCTGTGGTGCCTTAGAGCATCGTCTAAAACCTTTAAACACACACACACACACTCACACACAGCCACTACACACATACAGTTGATGAGCTTATCTTGTCTGAATGTAGGCTATTCATTTGTTTGCCAAGAGTGGAGATAAAGCAGAAGGACAAAGAACACCAGACACTGTAAATCCATTTATGTGTGAGAGAAAGTCGGTGTGTGTGTGTGTGTATGTGTGTGTGTGTGCGTGTGTGTGTGTGTGTGTGTGTGTGTGTGTGTGTGTGTGTGCGCGCGCGCGTGCCCAGGCATATGTGTGTTCCTGGCTCGTACCCATGTGCATGGTGAAGTTATCAAGTGATTCAGCTGAAGCAGTCCTTTAGCTAAATGACACATATGAAGCTGGTGTACATTTGTATTCAGCGCGCTTCTTGCAGTGCTGATTTGGAATCATCGAGCCGCTTCGCCTGATCAGCTCATTAATGCGGATGTGTGAGGCAAATGGAATCATGACTCTTGTTTTTATATTTGTAATATGAGCCGAGCATGACGGCAAAAATGTTCCCTATTTCACAACTGACTTCTTATTTCACTGTTTGTTCATTTACATGTTAGATGAGACAGAATGACTTTCCCGTGAGGATGGAGTGCATCTCTCGGCTAACTTTCAGTTAAGTGGGATCATATCTTAGATCCCCAGAACTGATGCGTAAGGCCACTTCTGCTCTTCACCTCTGCTCACCCTGACAGGACCTGCTGTGGCTGGAGACGCTGCACACAGCTGCTGTGTCGATGAATAAATTAGGATTTGCCAGAAAAAGCTCCATCCATGTAGCTACCTGTGCCATTCATTTTAGGACATTCATGGTCCTCAGTAGGAGAACCCTATGTGAGGTCATGGTAGGATATATGTATCTATAATAATGTCTGAGCTTTTTGCAAAATCAATGCACTAGCATTATTAATATGAGCATGTTTCCGAGCCCTGATCCAGGACCTGCATAGACACGTTCCACTCACTTGGGGGTCATCGAATTCATTATGAAAATAGAGGAATACTTTAAAAACACAAGTGGCCAGAGGTTACACAGCATTAATACTACTGACTGAAACCCCAGTCTCATTCATATATCATCTGGCCACCAGGAGCAGCACAGGGTGACGAGGAGAGTCTGTGATTTCATATGGTGTGTGTTGACTTTTGGTCAGAGTGAGTTGTGTTATTTTGCCTTTTTTTTTTCTACATGGAACATCTCTAAGAAGATCTCAGATCATCAACGGTCTTCCCATAGCAAAATAATGAGCCCCTGAGAGACGCATGTCCTGGACGATCAGGGCATCTACACACATATCTGTTGACATACTACCAGCCTCAGTGCTACATGCTCAACATTAACACGTTATTCTGCTGACGTTTGCACATGAACATGTTGCTACTTACAGAACTCCATGTTTTACATTTGTCTGTCATACACGTTTTGTTGGATGCTCTGTGTCCACACTGGAAACACAGTGAGTCTGCAGGAGCTGTGATGGTCACATGGCCCTTTGTAAAAGTTTCCTTGTGGTACCTGTGCTGTAGCTGAGCGAGTGGTTCACAGAGAGGCTGAGGCTTTCTGCTGTGTGTGTGTGTGTGTGTGTGTGTTGTGTGTCACATCATGGGATCATCATCAGGGGAAAGAATGCAGTCTTGTGGTGTTTCTCCAGATGACAAAAGCACAACGCCATCACACAGATTTGAAAAACACCAAGCAGAGGGTTTGCAAAAAGTAGTGTAAAGTCTTCCGAATATAAAGTCTCAGCATCTTTCTTTGTTTACATATAAATTTCATGATGTAAAAAAGTCCATAATGGTTGACCGTCTGTCAGCACTGGTCCTCTGAGGGTCAGGATGATTTAATTGGCAGGTTAAGCAGTTTTCAACCCATGACATGCTGATTGTTATACATTTACACATAAGAGACGTCAATATTAACACCAGCACTGATGTGTTAGATCAAAGTTTGTGGTTCAAAAACCAGGTGTACAGGTGCAGTATCTCTTTAGGCTAACTCTGGTACAATTCACCAAATGGTAACCTTTAATATTGTACATGGTCCCTTTACAAATAAAATCATTGAAATAATACTGAGGCAGGCTAGAAGCCAAGTCTAATAAGCTGAGGTCTGGGAGGTCCTAAAATAGCCACTGTACAAAGAATAAAAGCTTTTGATTTAGTGACACCCTCAGGTCAAACTATAATTGTTTTGCCTCACTAGTGGTGACAATGTAAGAAATTATCTCTCCATTTTTCATCCTCCCCAACATCTGGTATGCAGCAAGCATTACAGTCCTGCAGGGCCACTAATGTGGCTACATTCTACGTACTCCCAGCTACATACCCCAGATGATTAATAGAGCACACGTTATAAGGACGAGGAACTATTAAAGTCTTAGCAGCTACGAGGACGTCAACACACAAGTTCTCACAACAGACACTATTTGCAGCTTTGCAGCAGATGTCTGCCAGCTGATCGCCTAGTTACATGACGTCACAAACAGTTTACGCCTGCTGGATCGTCATCCTGATGAGAGCTTGAAATGACAAATATACCTCAGTCTTCTTCTGTAGTAACTCACATCCTGTTTGACAGCAGGTCCACACATGATGATCTGGAATTTCATGTTCTTGGGTAAGACAATATAAATTGCAGACAATCTGGACAGACATGAATTAGGCATCTCACTATCTTTGTATGCTGCATCATTACTGGACTCTTAACGTTGCATGTGGTTAACCAGGAACAGGAACATATTTCATTCTCACACAGAGGTGTATGCATCTCATTTGGGGGAATGTGACCCCGCCTGTATTTAAATAAAGGGGGAGGCAGAAAACTTAGGCTTGCATTCATCGTAGTTGCAGGATTTATTCTGCAGTACTTGCCTCTGAAGGGTTATAGGACCCTCCCAAGTGTTACGCCCTGTCTAGTGACCTGTTTTATTATCGCACTGCCACAGTAATGACAAGTAGAGCGGAGCACAATGACATTGGCATTTAAGACAAAATGAAATTTAAAAAATGGTCTCGGTGTGTCTGTTATTCTGCTTATTTTTCACAGCTAATGAACTGCACAATGACTTTTGAATGATCTTTTCTGCATGTTACGTGTGTCCTGCATATACAGCATGCACGCACACATGAAGTCCATCCATAGCATGAAGAGATCAACTTTAGATGTTTGTTGTTTCTCAGCTTGCTGAAAATATATATGTTGTTTGCAGGGTTGCAGAGAGTGAAGTTATCGAGCCAGTTTTTGAACCGTATTTCTACGTGCCAGCCAGCAGCTACTTGAATTAAACTCACTGCATGGAGAATTGTCTTGTTAAAATAGGCTTTACTTTCATTAAGCTTTAACAGACAAAGCAACAACAACCACTGGTACAGAGCATGTGGCTGCATCCACAATCACCCCTCAAAGTGTGTGTGTCTTTGGATGATAGTTTGGCGAATCAGGTGGGAAATTTCAAATTGCCTATTGTCTCACACTTCAAAGGTCAAGTTATGCATAACCATGATAATGTACACTCATAAGTAATGGCCATGTTACATGGTCATTATCCACAGTTTTTCACCAATTGTTTTGGTGAGAGACTGTCTCAAATGGTAATGAGGCTAGAAACATCCACATGTAATTCAAATGATCGGTACAGGCTGCTGTTTACTTGGGAATCTCATAAAAAATGAAACACTTATCAGATGGAGCAGCATTTTATTCAGTGACCAAAAAAAGACACTTTGTAAAGACACACTCATTTTAGAGCAGTTGGTCTTATTTTTCTTCACAACTTTAAGGATTAACTTAACACTGGATACACTGAGTTAGGAAGTCATATACTATCAAGTGATTATTGATTATTGATTTGTAATTTGCAAAGACCAAAAGACTGAAAATGAGCAATTGAGAGTAATAGCATTACTGTGTGTTCAGTTAGGTGTCAAAGGAAAGACGCAAAATTGAATTGAATTAATGAGCTGATGGACGACTCTGAGTAAGTTAAAAATGTTTCAATTTGAGCAAAGAAATGTGTACAAATCATTTGTAGAAATGTGAAGACTTCTGTCCTCATTCTTTGTGCAGAGGAGCCTGCTGTCCGACTTCTGCACACCTGAACAGTAGCTGTGTGGATGTGTGTGTCTGATCATTGGTTTGAAAATGATGCAAAAATTGTTGGTAAAACTTTAAAAGTTTTTACTGCAGAGGCAAAAGGCTTGGTGCATTTTTAGGTTTCAATGCAATATTTTAATCTCTGATCCTTTTAGGATATGGACATGAATCAGCAGGATGTCACACCTGTGCTGGCTGCTCCTCAGCTATATTAGCTGGTTGAGTCAGTCTCTCTCCATGTGCATTTGGTTCATTGTTTGGTTGAGTTTAGTTTGATGTTCATGCCCTTCGTACATGACACAGCATTCCCTACTCCTGCACTTAACACACCACTCATATTACATATTTACATACTTTACATTATCTTTGGCTATCTTATATTTTGTTAGGTTTAATCTCAAAAGCCCTGATTTGTTTTCTCCCCAGAGGAGCCTCCATACACAGTTGTAAGAAACAGCAAGCTAAGCAGACACAGAACTACTGCAGCAAGATAACAATTATCTTTGTGGGTTTAATCAAGGCCAACAGTATCTCCGACACAGTCCCACGTGTACATGCAACCGTGCTGTGCAGTGTGTGTGTATATATATATACGTGTGTGTAGCGGGGAACAGTAGAGTAATGTTCCCCAGCACACAGCTGCTAAGTGACAACAAAAGGCCTGTCACTGTGATTAATGACGAGGGAAGTGTCCCTGCCTGCTTCCTGTGTGCGCTACTGTAGCAGCAGCTCTGAATGGAGCCGCGTGCACTCGCAGGCAGGCGTGCGTGTGCATCTCTGTTGGTCTCTTTCTGTCTCATTCCACAAGTTAATACCTCCACTTATCTCCGACCTTGCACACTCTTACCGGCTTTTCTCCTCTCCTGCAGGGCTTACCCACCAAGCCTGATGTTTTTTTGGCTCAGGAGAGGAAAGAAGCGGAGGAGGAGAAGCAGGAAGACACGGTGCCATGACTGGAGAAAAGACAAAGGTGGAGCCAGAACATACTGTCGCGACATGACATATTCGCCAAAGGTGCTTTAAAGACGCCAGGGCTCTGACCTCTCGCCATAGAGTTGTTTTCCCACCTGCCTCCGTGTCAGCGAGGGCAGGCCGCTCTTTTCTTGGCTTGTTTTTGAGAGAGACGGGGGGAGAGGCTATTGATTAGCGTTTCTGATTCTCCCATCGGGAAGCAAGCGCCGAACCCAGCTGGGGTAAAATCACATCAGCCATGGGTGCTAAATTGATGGCTCAACTCTACGGAAAAATCCATATGTTAAGGTTTACTCCAGCGATTGGGATGCAGCTCACAGCGGCACACAGCATGAAGCCAAGACTGATACAAAAGAAAAGAATAAAAGTGTGATGCGGCAGCTGCATGAAGCCTGAATACCTCTCTGGATTTCTTTGCTGAACTGAAATTGAAAGTTCATATGTTCTAATTTGTTTTGTTTTTATTTTTTACTTAAAGGATAATTCAGGTTTGTTACAACTTGGTCAGTGACAGTCATTGTCAGTCATGCTGCAGTTTACTGAGCCCTGTGTTGTCTCCTGTGTCACAAACAGCTCATGAACTAATATTTTATGAGAACTATTAGTCAAAGCTGCTATTGAACGACGTTGTCAGAAGCAATGAGGGACAGCTAGAAACAGGATGAAAAGGCGTATTTGTCAATCACTTATTAATGAGGAACCACTACAATACATGGAGGCAGAGGAAGAGGAAGCACAACACTGATTCCAAAAAAGTAGTGAGACTGTGTAAAACATAAAGAATTGATGATGATTGATTGAAATGCTTGCTGGCATAAAAGAATAAGCAGATATTTACAAAAATTAATGAACATTAAATAAATTGTCATTGCAAATTGTTTTCAATCAAGTATATAGTAAGGCATTATCAAATTGTCACATTCTCTTTTATTTAGGTTTCACACAGCATCCCAATCTTTTCTGAAATGGGGCAGTATTTACTCTATGTTTCCTTAAGCTAAAGTAGTAACAGGCAATATAGCAATATAAAGATACTGCATTAGAAGTCCTGCATTCAAAATTTTACTTTAAGTAAAATCAAAATATATTTTCATAGCACTTAAAATATAAGTTAAAAAATATAAGTAAAAGTACTCTATTGGTGTTATATTAATATAATTGAATTAACTAAAGCTGTCAGATAAATGCAGTGGAGTACAAAGTACAATATGAGAAATGAGAAAAATGAGTAGATCTGTAAAGTAGCATAAAATATACTCAAGTAAAGTACAAGTCCCTCAAACATGAACTCAAGTACAGTAAATGTACTTTACTTTTAAGTACAAGACAGTCACAGTACACATTCTTTAACTTTCATAAACTTTCACAAGCTTTCATAGTGTTTCAGCTTTTAGAATGATACTACCATGCGTAGGTCGTCTGCTCAGGTCAGGTGGGAAAGCCCTATTGTTGTTATGGTTTGGACCAGCTGTCACTAATGATATCATTGTACTCACTATGTTAATAGCTGAGATCTGGGAGCGACTCTCTACAACAAAGTCTGACAGGGCGAGAAACCGGTGATGACAGATTGGATGGATTTCTGCCCAGCTGAACTACTTTCTATTGAAATTGGCAAGAGAAGCTTGTTTTGGGTGGATTGTGATAATTTGGACGGTTTCCACCAGTGTAAAGTTTGGCTATAACCCAATAAAATGCACCCCTTCTCCATTGAGTAGTATCATTCAAACTGACAGAGCATTGAATTCAACAGGCTCTAACACCACTCACTGATGACTGTCAAAACCTAATGTCATTTCACTTTATTACAACTGCATTGAAACATTTTCCTGCTCAAGTTATTTTTCAGTCATGGCCCTGCAACAGAAGCTTTGAAAAAGTTTACATCTGGTCATTAAAGCAAAATATTTAAAGACTTCTATTATGCATTTTTCATTATTGTAAGTATTGTTTTGAGATTGTTTTTGAATTCTACTGATAAAGACTCTAGGTGATAGGACGCATGCATTGAAAAAGGAGCGATGAGATGAGCAGAGAAATTATAAGAGAAAATTTAAAACAGTCTACCCAGATTAGCTATTATTGTGTTTAGAGGGAAAACCGCAAATAAGAACATCCAAAATATGCAATAATCCCTCATGACACAACTATAGTAAGTCTGGCACGTCAAAGATCAACCAGTCTTGTAAACTGGGATGGATGTTTGGGAAGCCATTTTATTGTTCACTTTTGCTTTTTCTTCCAAATATTTCTACCCAATTTAGGGATTTTTTTAGAACCTGTCGGATCATCTGACAGTTTTTTGCCCGATCAGACCTCATTTTAACAATGTTGCTGCTTCCAGATCTCAGCAAACAACTTGGTGCATACAATGTTATTATTACTGATACAAGAAAGTTATTGAAAAATGAATTACATCACTACTCACTAATTGCATGAAATTACAGTTATTAGTTATATGACTTTACTTCCAGCTACATTAATAGTTCCTTTCAAGCTCAACATCCTTTCAACATCTTCTGCATTGAACACATATAGAAGTAGAAAGCGAGACATTGTGAGACAGGCCACCAGCCTTTGGTTTGAAGGTATCACAGCAGCACTGTCCTGATCATCTGGGCTCACATGGACTCGCAACTAAACCAGGTGACTTCTTGCCAATGTCTCTCTCGTCCGATGAGAGGAGACAACATGCTAATAAGACTGTTGAAAATATTGAAGCTTATTCCTCTGCTGCCTCCTGCCACCTCCAGCCCCTGTGCCGAGCTGTCATGTTTGAACCAGTATGACCCAGAAACAAATCGAATCATTGTTCATTCTAACTCCTGGTTAAACAGCAAACAAACGACAAAACAGCAGAGCATTACTGAGATTAGTAAATGAAATGTAATTACTGAACTGTAATCCCTAACACCATTACTGTAACATGCAGTGTTGCCAGATTGGACCAGTTAGAGCGTTGAACCTGAGGAGCCCAATTTTTTTATTTTTATGTCACTCTTTTTTCTGTGCATGTAGGTCTTCTGTCCAAACTGGCAACACTAGTAACATTTTACTCAGTAATGTTTCAGAGCCAACATTGAAAATGAGAGCCAAACTATAACAAAAGATCCAACTTTTAATAAAAAGAATTATCCTTTAACCAATTTAATGGACAAACCCATCAAAATATTTCCATGTGTACTGAATAAAATAAGTGGATAATGTGACCTGGTTTACATGCTCCGCGGTAAATACTCAGAAAGAGCAACGTTTTGTCAAGCTGCCATTTTTAGAGATGCACGGCTTTCACTGAAAAGCAGGATTTGTCACTTCCTTTTTTCGCTCTGGCCACACTGACAATAGAGGCCTCTGAATGTAGTGAGCACGCCTTAACCAGAGGACAAAAACAGCACAGCCCCGCAGATAAAGAGAAACTCCTGAAGACACACTTGACGGTGCTGTTGAATGGAGCTCGGCACAGCGGCGGCGTCTGTCGGCAGGCATGCTAACGAGGCTGCGGCGCTGCTCCACGTCCTCTGGCTCCGAGCTGGAAAAGTGTCCTCTCCCCGAATACTGGAGACCACCACAGGGGAAGTGAACTGTCTCATATTGTCCCAGATGGACTCATTATCCGAATAATGAATCTCTCCCTCATGCATACACACACCCTCTCTCTTTTTCTCTTTCCCTCCCTCTCATACATACACTCCATCCCTTCGTTGTCTCTCTCGTGAGCACATCAAACAAAAGTCGGGTGAGAAAAAAGTACATCGAGACAGACAAGAGGAAAGTTTTTCCTTGACACGCTTCTCTCCGTCTGATTAAAGATGGTGGGGATTTTCTCCACCAGGTTGATTGCAGTTTGCTCCCTTTGAACGCCACAACCTTGGTCAACTTCATAGGTGCACACACGGGGACGATCGGTTAAAGACGGCCTCCAGATTTAAAATGCAGCGAGGGCCTCTTTCTCCTTCCTCATGCAAATTAGCTAAATCAAAGTGTTTTTTTTTTTTAAAGATTTTTATTGAATGCTTTGCTGCCACTAGGCAGTCAGTGCTTGGCCACTGTATCACCGCTGGCCGCTGACTTTCACTTGGCAGAGGTGTTTTTGGACACCGTGTTCTGAAGATTCAAAGAACACACATGCTCCTAAACATCCTGTACACTCACACACACACACTCTCTCTCACACACACACACTCTATGGGAATGAGCCATGCAGGGGAGCAGCGGCTGCACATAATGGTCGCTGTTGTGGTGAATGTTGACAGCTTGGCTGCCGTCGAAAAAGCTGTGTGTGTGTGTGTGTGTGTGTGTGTGTGTGCGTGAGTCATTGTGGCTTAATGTTTATGTGCGTCATTGTGTGGAGCAAAAAGCATGCTGATCAGCACAACAGTGTCTCAGTCCCTCTATTGGCCCCTGCAAACACCAGGGACTCCGTGCACAATTAAAACAAGCCAGCTGCAATTATTAGCCACCTCTCCATCTCCTCCTCCTCTTCCTCTTCTTTACTGTTTCTCCCCCCTCCCTCTCCTCTCCCTTTAAAACAGAAAGATAAAGCCGTGCCTCTGATGACTGTAATCTGGGGCCTCGCTGCTTTCCCAAATGGAAACATTGCAGATGGAAGAAAGAGAGGGAGGGACTGAGAATGTTAGACATCAAATTTGGAACAAACCAAAATGACTAGTGTGTGTTTCAGCTTGTGTAGTCTATGTTAATGTCACAATCTCAGTCTCAACCTCCAGCCTGCCACATTCCTGCTGCAGCCTCATCAGCTCAACTCACCTCACCTGCGCTCCTGCTCACACCTGCACCTCATCTGCTGCAATCAGGCCGCCTACTTAAACCCCAGCTCCACACACAGTCAGTGTCAGACTGTCTTCGCCTTCATGCAGAGAACTCCAGACCTGTCTTTGCCGTTGCCGACAAGTTTCATTCCTGATTCTGCCTTTAACGCCTGACCCTCGGCTTGACTGCAAGGTATGGACTAGCTTCTGTTCTTCACTCACCCGTTTGCCTGAGTCCCGGCTGTTGATCCTGCCTCCTGCCTCTGACGCCGAGTTTTCTGCTCATCAGGCTTCAGTTCAAAGGCTCGCAGGTTCGATCCCCGCTCTCACCTCAGCCGATCATCTATAAAGACTGAGTCCTCCTATCAGCTATTTTTCTTCTTTGTGGCCTAGTGGATAGAGCACTCAACTGGCAGTCAAGGCTCGCGGGTTCGATCCCCGCTCTGAACTGTGTTTTTTCCAAGAATCTGTAAAAGTCTGGTTACTGTTTGCACAGGTGCTGCTTGGCTTCTGGGTCCTTCCTGAAATCGTGTCAGTTAATGTGTGTGAACACCTTATGTATGGGAGTGTGTGGGCATGCATGTGGGAGAATTCAGTAGGTAAAATACCACAGTGATCCATTATGAAATGGTTATAGAAAAATGCAGGGTGCAAGAGAAACTTCAATAAACTGTCAATAGGATAACATGTATGGCAATCCCATTACAGAAACCAGATGATTGATGGCAATCCTTCAGGAACAGATGTCCCACCTGCACAAAATAGGTACAGCAGACTTGGCTGAGTTAACTAAACACAGGACATAGTACTGTTTTGATAAATGAAAGTAAAAAGAAGGGAGGTATGAAGGAGCCTTTGAACCAAAGTTTAAATGTGATTTGGTTTGAAGAAATTTTGGCTGCTTAAAGACACAAAGTAAATGAGCCAGTCTGCTGAAAACATGTGCCAATAAAAATGGAAAATACTAGAGACGGACTCCATCACCAGAAGCATCACCATCTAACACCGAAAGCAGGTGCAGTGCAACCTCTTACAGTCTTAGTCACCAGCAACTGACCGTTCCCCGAACCAGCAACTGTCCAATCGTAGCTTAGCACTTGGACTTGGACTTAAGAGTTTTTAAATCACCTTTCCAAAACCAAAAGCTACAGTATGAGGAAAGCTTGAAACTGTATCAGCTCAAACATATGTTGCAAGCATTGTGCCCTGGTAACTTTAACCAACAGTACTAACCCTCTGTTAGTTAAACTATGTTACTTTACATTAGAAAGACCCGTTCAGGTTTGGCACGTTTCCAATCTGGAAGCCGGTCCTGGAAGCTACTATCTCAAAGTTGAATGGACCAATGTTGGCAGCTCCATCCTGCATGTTTTTGGATGTGTGGATGTTTACTCGAGCAACTCACTGAAAGTGATACCTGAACAATAAAGTTTCAAATAATCTCTATGTTGCTTGTTCAGTGATGTCATAAGCCTCAGTTTTTTACCATGTACTATGTAGTCACCAGATGCATATTTAAGACCTTATGAAATGAGAACAGAGTTTTTATTTCCAACATCTGACAGACTTAACAGTCCTTAGCTAGAAGGCTAAAATCAATTTTTTTCAAAGCTTAAAAAAAACAACTTTTGCATTTGATCACTAACTATAGTTCTCAAATAAATGTAGTGGAGTAAAAAGTACACTAAATTTAAATGTGTAGAAGAAGTGGAACAAAATGGAAATACTTATGTAAAGTACCACAAAATTATACTGTAGTGCAGTACTTGATGTACTTTGGTGCTTTCCACCATGGCTAATTTGTACATGCATGTGTGTGCGTGTATGTATGTGTGTGTGTTTCCACAGGGTTTGCTCAGAGGGTGGGTGTTCCTAATCTTAGCTGGCGGCCTTCAGCTCTGTCGATCTCACACTGTTTAGGAGAGGCTTATCTAGAACTCCAGCTTAGATATAACACAGACACATTTCTCACACACACATACACACACCTACACCTCAAGTTCCCACCACGACTCTGCGAAGACAGAAGAAGAAGCAGACAGTGGAAGGAGGGCAGGGCACCGATGCATGGACAACGCCAGGCGAGGATGTCATGAAAGAAATGAAGTGAGATTCCAGACATAAAGCTTTGAAAAAGGCAGAAAAGGAACAGCGGGGGTGAAGTCAAACCCCCACGGAGGAGCCCCGACTCCCTACTCTCCCCTATTGACTCTCCCCCTCCCCTCCGTTCTCTGCCTTTCAGCCTCCTCTTGCTCTCCTCTCCTCTCTCTGACATGCTCTGTCTCTGTCCTAGCCTCACCCAGCTTAACCCTGTCTTCTTCTGCAGCCTCCCGCTCGCTCCCGCTTCTCCCTCTTCATCCACTCCTCGACCCGTCCCTCACCCTTTCCCTCCCCTCTCATACTGTCACCCTGGAAAGCATTCAGGATGGCTTATGCTATGCTGCCTCGCTGTCTTCGCTCACTAATGCAAGTGTTCAGTGGATTAAAAGGAGAATGTGTTGACTGCGCCATAAACCATTTCCATGGCTCTTGATCACAAAGTGGAGCTGACTCCCGACTACAGGCGCTGACAAAAAAAAACAAAAAGCATGACAACCTCTTTACTAATTCAACCGGTATTGATGAAATACTTATACACATATAAATATACACACACTAAATATACCCTGGTTCTCGTCCTGGCTCAGGGATTGAGCCCAGTTCATTAGTTCAGCTTACATAAGTATGCTAACGAGGCACTGATTTTATTGGCCTCATTACACCGCAGGGAATTGGCCCGATAAAACAGGAGTTATGTAAGAGAGGAGAGGACCAGAGTTTAACATCTGCCCCTTCATGGCATTGAGCCCATCAGGCACCAATCACCAGCACCAGGCTGTCTTTACACTGATAGAGAGACAGAAAGTGAGACACAGGGAGAGAGACAGATCCCTGGCCAAATCCACATTTGGCAGGCCTGTATGTGGGAGGGTGTGTGAGTGTCTGCGTGTGTTTGTGCGATTTGTTTTTGTCTTCCCTTTTTTTGTGCCTGCCTCTTTGCCAAAGCTGAAATTTCATGGCTGGGGACTATCAGAGGTGATTCGGAGTGCAAAGCTGAATTATTTCTTTTTGTGTCTGATATAAGCACCTTGGGACGTGTGTGTGTGTGAGAGAGAGAGAAAGTGAGAGAGAGAGAGTGTGTGTTTCACGGTATTTCATGTGCTTGTGTAGCCCACAGATCTCTATCCTGAAAAATTTTGTCAGGCGTTTGTTCTCATTCCAGCGTATCAGTGAACATAAAGGAGTGTACACTGTGAAACAGAGCCATCCATTTCTTTGCATGAGGGCCTACAAAGTGTCCCATCCCATCCCTCGCCTCAACCAGGAGAACTGAATTAATGCCTGGCTAAGAGCTGCTACCTTTTGTACTGCGACGGTGATTATCACCAGATATTATCCCAGACCTTTTGAATAACTCTGGATAATGGAGAGATTTGTTTAAATAACAGTAAATGACTTTGACTCAGGCATTACACCGAGCCGAGTTTCATCAGAAACTTACCCTGCAGCTGAGAAAGTAATTACCTGCTAAGATGAAGTCGTGCCACGTTTGTCTCCACATGTGATTTGCAATAAAGCTCTCCACACATTTCTAGTCAAGCACTGTGAGGTCATATAAACCTGTATGGGGATATTTAAGAACACGGGAATCTACAGCAACCTTCTGGAGAACCTGTTTGCTGGTTAGGAATAAACCTCAGGCAGCAATGATTGATTATGAAACTGATATGTTAACAAACCTAGTTAGGAGCCTGGTACAACATTATCACACATTTTGAGTCATGTGTCTGGCTGCCAAATGAATGTAAGTCCAATACTGACTCTCTGTTTTGCTCGGTTTTGGTCTCCACGGAGCTCTTTCCCCCGGCCTCACATTTTTATGCTGGACTTATTGCCACCTGGCTCTATCCTTGTACTTAGGGCACAGACATGACAGAACTGAAGTGGTGCTATAAGCTGCACCATTCATTTAAAGCTGCATTGATCCTTTTTATTTTAAATGTATTTATTCTAGCCACTTGAGGGTAGCACCGAGAAACAAGTTGAAAGTCACACACATTTCATATACTACAGACAATTAATATGGCTATGTTTGCAAATAATTGCCTATATTTACACATCTATTAGAGTTAATCTGGAGTTGTGTTTCTGGCCACCTTACTAATGTTAAGTTTCATTACAGATATGCTCTCAAAGCCTTTTAGCTTTGTTTTGGCCTTCATCAACTTTGAAGAAAATCTGGCTCTTTATATGCTAAATGTTCAAATTCAAAATTCATCCACCAGCTAGTTGTTAGTTTTGTCTGCTGTTTGGTGTTGATCAGAGTGTCCTTGATAAAAAACGCTATCAGTGTATAAAATATGACGCTATATCACAGGTTTGCTGCAGAACATTTGACATGTATGAAAATCATTATTTTATATCAAATGATGAATAAATAAACTGCAACATACTCCATTCTGATAATAGTTACATTGTGGGTGTTAAAACTGATGTCATGGCCAGAAAGAAACGTTAAGTTACTTTTCTGCATTATGTCTTGTCTCATGTTGTCTCGTCAGTTCCTGTTTTATTTTGGTAACTGTCTCACCTCTCCTTCCAGATAGCTTGCCCTTCCTTCTGTGTTTCCCACCAGTGTGATTGTCTGCCCCGCCTTGATTGTCTCCACCTGTTCCCCATTACCTCGTGTATATAATGTCTGCGTCTTCCCTTGTCCTGTGCCAGTTTGTCGTGTCTGTATAGTCTGTCATTCTACGCCTCATACTCCGTGGTCTCTTTGTCAGGTTTTCATTTTGTGTTATTACTTTGTCTTGCTCATGCCTAGTTTTTTCAGTTCAGTACTTTTTGTGGTTTCCTCTCTAGAGAGGACTTTCCTCGTAAGAGTGATTCTGAGTTTTGCCTTTTTTCATAAAAGATCTTTTATTTTGAAACTTTTGTCTCGTGGTCCTGCATTAGGGTTTAGATCAAACTCAGGCCTTGTCAACTAAAGCTTTTTATAAAATTTCCGGTCTCAGTTGTTCCACATTTTCTAGTTGCTGCTCTTCACTCTTCAGTCACAAACCCCCTTTGGTTTTCTCCATAGTAATGTGGCAAAGATGCATGATATAATATAAAGGCCAAGTTAGAACTAGAATGAGTGAATGATGGAAAGACCCAAACATCAATTAATCAGAGATGATTTAGAAAACTGTTCAAACTTCAGTGTAAAATCAACAGATATTGAATGTCCTGACTGTCTTGATGTTGTGAGACTGGAGCTGGAAGAAGAGGGCAAAACACAAAAAGCATTACACAAAAGTTATTAGTAGGATTTTTTAAATATAAGCTAATCACACAGAGATAGCCAAGCACACAGTTGCTTCATGATGTTACCTTCTTAATATAACTATCTGTGCTGTCAGTAAGATAACACAGCAGCTGTTTGGAGACAAACACACAGGGTATAAGAGATGATAATTAATTTCAACTCAGCTGCAGTTTGCTTGTTGGATGGAGAGTGATCATTTATTGATTGATTTATCTTGTCGGGATACACACATTTATCTTGCCTTGAAACATTTGCTTTTTGTATGGTTGTTGCTGCTACTGTTGCTCTGTAAACGTACAACTGCAGCAAAGGAAAGCTGCAAACCTCCTTGATGAGAAGTTGCAAGAGATGACTAAATCTCTAGACTTTATGTCAGCTGAGATCTTAACAGTCTTGTGCAATGAAAGCAGATAATGGAACTGATGGGAAAAGTGCAGTCACTTCAAAAACAAAACAAAGACAAGGAAAAAGAAAATCAGTTCTGCAGAATCAAGTGGCTGAACTACAGACACACTCTTAGATAAACAGTCTAGGAGCAAGACATCTGTCCTACACCAGGGTGGCAGGATTCAGTTTTGATTTTATTTATCTCTGGGTTACTATTGATATTCTTGATCTCTTTAAGGTGAGTGATGGGAGATAAATATTGTGATAAATGAATATGCAATGTACTGTCATGTAAAGAGATATCTGATGTATTGCAACTGCATTAGATCTGTATAGTCACACTGAAGGAGCTGTCCTTGAATGCCTCCGGTCTTTGCATATTTAAATGTCAACTGCCTTTTTAAGCTCTTTTAAATGTACAAATAGTCCCTTGCTTTTGTTCAGTGAAGAGTATTTGCAGCTAAACACCCCAGGTCTGGTATTTGCTGACAGGTACAGTATGGCAGAGCTCTGGGGAACTGCCTCTTATTACAGAAGAACAGTGACCTTTAAAACATCCCATCAGGCACTCTGGGTGTTCTTGGTAAAACATCTGTTACTGTAGCTCAAAGCCACACACGGCCACCGGCACCACAACTCAGTGTCCCGCTCGGCTCAGTTCAGTTCTGCTCTGAAAACCTCACACAACTTTTCTCAGGGAACTGCAGGATTTTGCATAATACATAGCATGACAGGGGCCATACTCTTCTTTACTGTCTGCTGGACTTTGTATCTGTTGAAGAGGGGATTCAGCAATCACAGGGCCTGCCATTTCCAAACACTTATATTTTTGTCCACAGTCGATAAGCTTGATATTTCAGTATCGGGTCTGCATCTCGACAGAATGCAGCCGGTTTGTTTACAGTGTAAAATCAGGATTATGGACCATGAGACTTTCGGCCCACTGGCCTCGCTGTGACTCTGTCCGCATACAGGGCTGAACAAAAACAGGCTTTGTCCCAGAAACGCAATTTGGAACGGTGCTGTCAGACCCCCGCCGCCACCACCACCACCGCCCCACCACCCTCCTCCCTCTCTCTGTTTGGTCACTGTGAGAAAGATCAAAACAACTGCACTGAGGCTTAGCGTCACACACTCCACATACACAAAGGGGCTGTTTATGAAAAGTTCTGAAACTTTTGTGTCACACACACTTGTGTGCGACACACACCAAAAGAGAGCAAGTAAGTGAGATTTAAAGATAAAATGTAAATAAATATATGTAACCAAGTGGTAATAGGTACCTGGGGCCCAGAATGAACTGGAAACATAGACTGCTATCAAAATAAAATATAGACTTTATTCATATATGGCGACGGGATCGTTGTGGACTTAAACCAGTACAATTCAGAACGCCAGCAACAATAACCAAATGAAAATAAACAAGGTGGGGCTAAACTGCACATTTGGGGAGGGGGGGGATCTGGTGGGGAGAAGTCAGATTATCAATTATCAACCAAATCAAAAAACACTAAAAGAAATATTCAACACAATCCAAAGTAACTCAAATAACACACCAGGTACAGATGTAAAATGGCTGCCCCCCCCCCCACTCTGTTCTCCCTTAAAGTAGCAGTGAGCCCTCAAAGAAAACAAAATACACCAAAAGCTGGCCTGTTTGTTAAATGTCTGATAATACTAGTCTAAGAAAACCAAGTTTGGGAAAAAACAATGGCTGGCTTGTGTCACGTCTTTGTTTGAACTAAAGAAAATAAACATTGTTTAAGAATGCAAAAAAGAAAAAGACACTTACAAACAAATTACAAAACATAGACAATGTAAAAAATAATAATGTACCTTATAAGACTTGAACACAGCCCCCCCTTCCCCAGTCAGAGTCACAAGGTAGCTGGAATCTACATTTATAAAACACAGTTTAATATTAGATAACATTAAAAAGAATAAAACATTTCCCTTTCAGTGTTAAAATCATGCTTTCCCCATTTCCTACAAGTAAAACCTACTGAATCCAGCTCAATCAAGCTCCAAACAAAGGCATGCTCTCAGCTGCTCTCTCTCAGGTGTGTGTGTTCAGGAAGAAAGGCCCAGGTGAGCTTCCTGCCCCCTTTTAAAGCCTCTGCTCCCTGACTTCCTGCTACACACCGTTCCACACATATAAAAGGATAACTCCACTTTATTACAGCACATAAGTAAAGCCCAAGATTGCCAAAATATGCAAAAAATATGCTTCATTAATTCATCAATCCTTTGAACCCTGCACTGTTTTTACTCCCTTTATTGATCAGCTTACAGCTGACACTATGTGTCTTAGCTAAGCAAGCATGGTATTTTCAAAATAAAATCTGAATAAGAGCTAATGAGATTATCCAGATGCCAAATGAGCCTTGAATTGAGATTGTATCTGTCAACTGCTGTTTCCCAAACAAATGGATTTTCACTATTAGAAATTTTGCCTTTATGTGCAAATATTGTCAGACAGAGCAAAAATGTATACATGAACAGACAGAGCCTGGTGTCCGAGTTTCAGGAATGTCATTTGAATGGCACATTTTGAGCCTTAGTTCCATCACAACATTTACTGATTCAAACTATCAAACACTACCACACTAACACTTCAAACTATCAAAGCGTTTTTACTAAAGAATGAGTACATTTTGAGGTTTTCACCTGAAGGTCACGCAAATTGTAGGTGTGTGTGTACAGTGTTGGTGTGTTCAGATTTGACCTTCTGGCTTCAGGAGTTCATTTCTCCACCTAGCAGTTTTTCACAGTTTGACAGTTGCTGCTAATATCTCCTTCAAGCATCCAGCAAAGGACCTGAACACATCAACAAAACAACAGCTTCAAAACCATTCCCTCACAGGAGCCGAGACAAACATGCCTGCGACAGTGCGGCAACGCACTGAAGACCAGCACGAGCAGGAGTTTGACAGGCGTTTAATGGCCGACTCAGTCTGAAGTCCCGTGTGTCACTCAGCCAGATGTGACAGTTTGAACAGACAGCTGTTGGGGTGTAAAGTTCAGTTCTTCATGTTTGTCATGTCACAACATATTTCAATGTGTTTCACCATCCCCTTCCTTTTCATGCAGCTTCTTTCAGAGTCAACCACCAGCACGGACTCATTTTGGTTCTTGAACAATCGCTAATTTTTCCTGTGGCCCGCAATTTCTACTTCTAACACTGACCGAGCTGTTTCTCCCAGCGTTCTCCAGGACTCGCAATTATCGATCAAATCAAAAAGCCCAAATGCCAGCAGGGAATACACACTCCAGCAGGCAGATTTATCAAAGGTTGGCTGTTAATGAAGTCACGCCAGGCGGATGGAGGGAAAAAATGTCAAAGTGACATGCAGGGTTTCAACTGAAAGACCAGAAATCTGGCAAATTAATTGTTGCCCTTGCGATTTGCTTTGATAATGGTTTTAATGTCGCCACAATCCTACTTTGGGAAAAGCTTACGGATTTTTATTTTACTGTACAAATTTCCGTGCAGACTGAGAGCAAGTGTTCGTGATTCAGTGGGTTTGATGAAAAGACCAAAAGACCTTGTCAGATCAGGACAGCCTCTGGCAGAGTTTCCTGTCTAGCGCTGGTAGACTGGTAGGAGTGTTTTCAGCCTCCCAGTCACGGAATTTGGATGACTTTTACTTTCTACTGCGATCCTGTGATGGAGCATGTCCCCTGCAGAACACAACAGTCAGCACGTCACCGCATTGTGATTCTGTGCGTTATTTCTGTGCTGTGCTCTGTGCTTGCATGTTTGCATATACTGCATCTATGTGTGTGTTTGAGTGTGTGTGTGTGTGTGTGTGTGTTTCTATGTGTGTATGGTGGTAGCGTGAGCAGGAGTGTATGTTTTCAGAGCTTCCGTGACTTGCCAGGAAGCCCCCCTGCTGTGCTGCTGAGTGCCTCCCCTTCAGACGCATTAAAATAAGATGAGCGTGTGTCTATGTGTGAGTGTGCAGCAGTGTGCTTGTGTGTGTGTGTGTGTGTAAAGTAGAGAAGGAAGGACATAGTAAAAGAACAGAGAGAGAGTTAAAGAAGAGATTAAAGGATTGCAAATGCACACACACATCATGAGGCAATCTGTGTGTGCAGTCACACTGCAAACATGCAAACATGCCTGCATATATGTATGTGTGTGTGTGTGTGTGTGTGTGTGCAGGAATGTGAGCGTCGGAGTCCCTGTGGGCCATTAAACTAAGATGAGTGCCATGTTGGATAGCAGAGAGGGAGAGATAGCGGAGGACGAGGAGGAGGAGGAGGAGATGTGTACATGGTGGGTAATTGGCTCTTAAGTGCAGCACGTGTCTTTACCCAAGAGCCTCTGCTCTCCGCTCCTCTCATGGCTGCTGTTTGTTGCGCTGCAAACTCCGTCCACTTATCTCCTCAGCCAGCAATCACTACAACCTTAAACACACACACTCTTTATCACTGACTTACATGTTTTCTTCCACTCTTCTATTCTGTCTGGCTTCTCCATTCTTACTCCCTCCTCCCCGGCAGTTTTTTTTTTTCACATACACACATATTCACCAGAGAGAGCAGCAGAGTACAGGAAAACAAAGCATCACTGATTGTTTTATACTATACGGTAAATATATCTATATTTGGATTTGTACCTCATGACATGGATTGTGTTTAAGAAAAGCATCTGATTCTTTATATTTTCTTTATGAATTGTTTGTGAAAAGTCACCATTGTAAATTCACGTATTTAATGCAGTAAAAACAGATCAGAGTTTTCATGTGTTCAAGGGAACATTCACACAGCTGCCATCTTTGCTTGTTGTTCATTCTTGGTTTGATTTTATGACAAAGATTGCATAAGAATATGATGCCTTTTTTAAGCTCAACACACCAACAAGAAAGACCTCTTAAAACTGACAGATGAACTCTCTCAATTAAAAGTGATTTTCAAAGCATACAGAAATGAGCTGAGACTTATCAACTTGTATCATATATCATAACCTATTGTATTTATTCATCACAGCTTTCTTTGTGCTACCTGCACTCCTGCTCTGCAGTTACCACCACACACACACACACACACACACACACACACACACACACACACACA